>JAARMF010000690.1:17043-27751 GCA_022844705.1 Toxascaris leonina | reverse complement strand
GAAAGCAAGAACGCGGCAGACTGCCAACAAGATGGGGTTTCGACTCCTACATGGCACTGCTAGGACGCGACGAGCTCAGGATCGAGAAAGATGGAAAAACTGCCAGCTGCATCGATGGAGACAACGACGAAATCGATGAAATCACAGCTCTTCAACGTGATCAATGTGATCATTTGTAAGCGGTGAAAGGGCCTGCTCGCCTGGCCAGCGGGGTGGCGTCACTTATTGGCTGCAACAATGCAAAACGACGGGTCTCAGTACCCTAATGGAAGCGCATTGTGACCGGCAGCGTCATCGACGTTCGATAGTCCGGTCAGTCAAGTGATCAAGTGATATATGCAGTTGTGATTATAGCATGTGAACTTCCCCACATTGTTCTATGAATATCGTCTACCTTCTGTCCCCCCTTCCTTGAGTTTTCAGACTCATAACCTTGGGCTGTCTTTATTGCCAACCAGGGACAAACTGCCGTTGCTATTACTGAGAGCAACTTTCTGAACAAAATAAATGGCAACATTATGAAACCTAATTCGTGACCAAACGTTGCCGCAGGACCGCGCCTCCGGCTTGCTTGTTCCTTTCTTTTATGCTGAACTAGCACCCGTTCAGTCCGACTGCTGTCTGTCGCCTTGCTGGAAAAGTTTCTACATTTGATAGCGTCGGGTCGAAAAGTCGTTAATTTAGCTATTTTGCCACCAGGAAGAGGTATCTTCTTCCGGACGCCAATTCGAGACTCGTTCCAGAACACTGAAGGACGACAAGGGACACCGAAGCAAAACTCAGCGTGCAAACGTGCCATTTCCTGTTCGTTGTACCACAGGATTTGTTCGCTGTAAAGAAATCACGCACAATATTTAATACTTTATCGCTAGAGGGGTACTCGCAGTTTATTCAGCAGAGTTGATGAGATCGAGAGCATCGTTCGACTCGCGTTTCACATATTCTGAAAATAGAATCCCATCAGCAGTATTACGGAATGCCACCCCGTTGTTGTGAAGAACGTTCTCGCCTCCTCAAATCGCCATACTACAAAGCAACAGCCTTGGCTTCATTGCCAACAGCCTAAGAGAAGAAACAGTGTGAAAGTTGGCGAGTGGTAAAAGCGTAACAATATCCCGATTAGCGGATGATAACCGTTCATTTTTTTAAAACGCGGAAGACGACTCCCTCAACGAAGGAAACTGAGGCGATCCCCACCAAATCCTCAAACGCGTGCAACTTACTCTGTTCAGGTTGTTATTCCAGTTGGTGTTGCTGTTGTTACTCCACCTGCCAGTGTTGTAGCTCCAGTTGTTCCTGCTACAATTGATGTTGTTGTTGCGGCTGCTGCTCCAGTTGTTGCCCCTATTACAGTTGTCCCGGTTATTCCAGTTGCTGTTGTTGTTATTCCAGTTGTTCCGGTTATTCCAGTTGCTGTTGTTATTCCAACTGTTCCGGTTATTCCAGTTGCTGTTGTTGTTATTCCAGTTATTCCGGTTATTCCAGTTGCTGTTGTTATTCCAACTGTTCCGGTTACTCCAGTTACTATTGTTGGTGGTGGAGCCGCCCAAGTTGTTGTTGAGATTGTTGATATTGTTGTTTAGATTGTTGAGATTATTGCTGATGGCGTTGCTGAGATTGTTCAAGGTGTTGCCCAGGTTGTTACGCCAGTTACTGCTGTTGTTCCAGTTGTTGTTGCTGGACCACCGGTTGTTTCTGAACGCCATTGCGACAGACGAGTGACAGAGCCCAAACCTCTTGCTTTTTCGATCCTTCACAAATGAAGTGACGAATACTAGGTGCTCATGCCTTTTATGGCGTGGATTTATACAAATTTTGTATGCAAATTTTTTTTCTTTGCTGCATATATGGCAGCGAGATATCGCAGCGTGGGAGAGGAGGATGGGAGAAGTGGAAAAATCCCCAAACGGCCGACCAAGTGACGCTTGAGAATATTGTCGTTACCGATAATTGAGCGCCCATATTAAAAGCAATCAATGTACGGTGCTGCCCGTAGTGCACATTGAAATCTGCATAGACAAGGATCATCAGTATGTGACACAACTTCTGCGCATCCATTTGAGCGTCGTAAGTTTTGCGTGGAGGATTTCTTGACCCGACATCTTCCCTTCCATGATATCGCTTCTGCTTTCAGCCATGTAATCAAAATATCTAGATATCAACCCAAAACCTGAAAAAAACTTACACAATCTCTGCCTGACATTGTGACAGCTGCAGTCAACCACTTCTTTTGTGCGGAATCACACTATGATGAAGGAAAAATGGCCAACGTCTCAAGGCTCATGAATGTGTTTTAGGTATCCTTTAGGCATAACGGTCATCAGATTATAATTCATGAGCTCATCTCTAGAAATCTTCTATATAAGATTAATTTTTCAGTGAGCTGACGACGGGTGTAAAAAGGGAATTTCAGAATATAAGACTCTAATTTGCCACTGCTTTTAAATGTCTCTTGTTGCTTTCGAAAATGATGAGTCAGCATAAAGTATGATATGGGACACAATACTATCGCGTGCTTCAATGACTTCCAACTTAAAACTACTGGAGAGACCGGCAGCCACAGACACACACATACGTAAATGCTCAAGGAAGTGACCTCACTCTAATGGACATCTGCGGAGCAAATGGGCAAAGCGCATGAAAAGCAAGACGATCTAATATGTGTTGGTGAGGGTGGGCAAAATCTGACGCGCAATCGCATGTAGATCGGTTTGTTCCTCGTGGATTTCCATTATGGATGCACTCTGAGTATTGACTACTTTTCTGGACAAATTGCTCCAAACTCGAATTACTCTAATCTCAAAATTGTCCAGACTATCGATAACAATGCCTGCCCCGCTTCGTAGTTAGAAAGGCGACTGGTGATCGATACAAATTTGAATACGTCAGCAAAGGGATGTGGAAGCATTATCATAACGCTTTTAAACTCTAGAATCAAATCACTCCTCAGTGGTGATATTTTAATATTTCGACATTGGGTTATTTAGTTGGGCTGATATGGCCCCGCGAAAGCTTTGCAGAAAGTAGTGCAAGTGAAGTCCTTTTGAAAGTTTCGATCTTATTCACATCAGAAATTTGCTGTGAGGACCAAATAAATCGACGATACTCAAGCATGAAACGACTATATCCCAAATTAATATTCTAAGCAAAAAAGCGCATGTCGTCCCAGCTCATTTGACATCCATCTCCACTTGCTGCTACTCCTCACGCTTTAGAATCCACAAAGTTTTTGCAATATTTTTAAAGTCACATGATGCGATTATGCTTCTCCCTTTCATTCTCGAAATGCTTGCGTTCAACCATCCAAGATTTAAACGAATGCACTGAAAATCGTCAACCGAATTCCGAATCAATGTCACTATCTATCACCCTTGTCTATGTTATTATCATAGTAAAAGCTATCAGCAACCAATTTCACTAGCTCTCAAGTGGCTCAGCTTTTCGCCGTCGTGGATGACGAAAAGCTTGCAGAATTTGGACGCTGTGAGTGGTCATAAATGATGCCAACAAATCAGCACAATGTGCATTCAAACATGGCAGTATAACTGAACCATAGACTATATGACTGCATTTATGAGGGCCAGGTATGAACCATTGTGCTTGAGTCGAGCAAATTTAAGCGAAACCGCATATTGCTTAGAGACATGCAGAACGCGCGAAAGCGTAGATTTTGCACACGGCGATTTGCGCCATCACCTGTTTACATGCATCCGAGGGTGGTATTCATGGCCATAGCCATTTTCGTATGCAGCAGTTGTGCTAGGGTAATTTATTGTCACACGAGAAGAGATACGACACTTTCTTGAGGGGCAGTTTTGCACTGCATAGCTTGATGCTTAGCTGTGTTGTCTCATACGTATCATCCATGACGCAACTACTCGGGTCGAGAACTTTCAAGAACGCAAGTGCTCAACATTTTGGTTCAATCTCACGCCCACAATTCTGTTAATAATTGCGATTTTCCTCTGCAATTTATGAAACAATCGTCTTTCCGAGAATATTTTCAATGGAGTGCGCACGCTAATTCCAACTGCTGTTCCTAAGCAAAATGAGGAATTCTATTCGTGAAACGTACGATACGTTGGATGTTAATCAATGTGACGAAACGAGACCTGAATATGATGCGAAGACTTTGCTGCTATTATTAAAGATAACATCGCTGTTTTTATAACTTAGGATTTTATGTGTAACGAACGTTTTATCAGACATAGTCACACTTTTTAGCGACCCATTCGACATCCATTTCAGAATACGGGCGTAGTTTCAAGTCTCTTGTAGAGGGGACCTGAGGTGCTTTTTCACAATTCTTCATCATTGGATTTCAATGGTTCTGTGCTCTGCTTTATCCTTGTGTCGGCAATCTTCCAAATCTCGAGAGCACTTGTCTTCGACCTCTTTTCTGCAGTTTAAGCTCCATGCGGTGCTCAGTTGTTCGTTTCTCGTTGATCACCTCGATTTACGGTTCAAGTCAAGGTGATGTGACATAATCAGGACAAATAGTTCTCCAACAAGAGCAACGATACAAGCGCAGCAATAAGACGACTTTCTTGACAAGAGTGGATGGGCGGCTTCTAGAGCAAATTCCATCACTCACCTGAGTACAAATGCTTCGTTTGGTTCGACTTCAAAAACGCATGCTGTACCGGCCTCACGGTGCGCTATTCCACTTCTCTTGTTTCTAACCACAGTTTACCTATTGTAATTTGTAATCCTCATTCCCTGGCCAAATTCTGTTGGTGAAATTCGGGTTTGGACCAATGGAAAATATAAAATTCAAGAGAGTTGGAAAGTAGAAGTGGATTGAAGCCTTTTCTTAAGGGATATCTGGAGTAATCAACCATACAGTAAAGTGCCCCTAGTTTAGTGTTTCAGTGGATGTTAGCACTTGCAAAGTTACATCACCGCTTAAAATTTTTGGAAAACTTTCAACAGAAGTGGATAAAATCCTTATTCAGTGTTTCAGATACTATTTCGATAGAGGAAGTGCCGAAATAATATTGCCATCGGCAATACTCTGGTGATTCAACGATTAAAGCCAACGAGCATAATTCCCCAACTTCTAAGCACTATATGTAACGCCAACTATTAATCTTCAAATTGTCAGCATTTCAACAAACGTATTCTCAACGAGAGCATTGTGTTGATGCCCATTTATTTAGTTCTCAGTTTATTCCATTCAGCGAGGTGCTTACTACAAAACAAACAGGCAATGTATTCGATAGTAATGAGATATTGCGGAACACCTTGCCGTCACATTACAAAGGCATGATGAGTTCATTGCTTCTTCTCGAGGAAACCTTTCGCCATCTTCCTGAACTTCTCATCTGAAAATTTATATGTGTTTGTACAAATTGTCGCTTATAGAATGAGTGTCTTTCTTGATTGTTTAAAATTTCGTGATGTTGCGTAAACGTAAGAGTTGTGGAAGTAAGTTGTCTTGTGACTTCGAAAATAAATTAGTTGCAACCTTTTGGGATGGTGAGTTTGGGACCAGCTAAGATCTCGCTGAATGCTACAACGGAACCAATTTCTAATGAGGAAAAAATGGAGGTATACTCCTCTCCAAATTTGCTTATTCGACTCAAAGGTTAAACCTCGAAAGCCCACCCCTCTTTGATGAGTCAAAATTATGCTAATGTTTGGCTTTACTGGCTTCACTCTTGTATTGTGCAATTGGCCAATTAAAGAGCGAATATTTCAAAGTGTCTATATAATCCCGTATGTGATTTGTTGATGCACATATTTCTTCAATTTGTGCTGATGATCTTGTGGTCGAAGCTTCACTAATAGAGATTGTTATCTGAGTGTCCCAAACTGTGAGATATGACATGCAATGAATCTAAATGGTTGTCATATCGTTTTCGACAATACTTCAATTTGGAAGGGAAAAAGAAAGGAGAGAGAGGTGACGATGACGAAGGCGACTGGATAAGGGCGATCGTAAAGCATGGCCATATATAGGTGGAATGTCTGCGTCGATTGATCAGTGCTTACAGGTGTGATGGTTAGCTCGAAAAAACATTTGAGAAATAAAACAAACTGTTGACGAGCTTTGTGATGTGAGGGAACGTTGTTTGCAACTCCTCTTTTGTCGACTCTTGTAACGACTTGTACTTCTCAATAACCTCACGCACTGCAGTCTTTACCTTCTCGAGGTCAGGCTTGTGACCTGGCTCCGGACGAAGAGCCCTCACTTTCGTCTCCACCTTCAATAATCATCTGATAGTTGGTGTATCTTTTTTAACATTTTGAGTTCGTTAATTTCATAGCTGCATCGGAGAGCACGACGCTATTTCGTTTTATTCATGGTTGCAAAAATAAGAACTCAAGCGTATGCCACAAATATAGGTGAATTGATATTCATGCTTCTGAACGATATTCATGCTAGAAATGCAAAAATGTCATGGTTCGTTTTTGACTTGAAGTAACTCCTGAGGCTTATGCTTCGTTTCTGGAATGAAGTGACTCCCGAGGCTACAGTTTATGCTGTCATGATAATAGGGGTCGTGCTGTCTCAAAAGAAAAATATCTTCCTTTCTTGCATGGTATTTCCAAAACCAATTCCCTAAACATGAGTGGAGTAAAAGTCTTCTGGGACGTTCTTTTGTTCCTGAGATTTGTGACTTGAGGCAATGAGAATCTTTGTCTTTGGATTCATCATCTTCTACATTATCGACTATTCGGTGTTATTTATCGTAGGTGACCTACTATCGCGAAGAGTGAACGCAGCTGAAGGTTGTTGGAATTGCTCATATAAAAACGACACTATTCAATATTATTTGCTTCATTCTGTTTATCGTTCACCACTTTATTGTCTTTACTCACCAAGCCCTCAATTGTCAACGAGCACACGCATGAATGAAGTTATCGCTGTATTGATTTCAGCATTCGTCGACTCTCACAAGCTGCTCATCATTTGGGCAACTGGTATAACTGCAGCAGAATGCGAACAACTATGCTCATGATTAATCACTGGTTGATTCATGCGGTTGCGTTGATGGGCTAATGCCGTAGCGCTGAACCGATGCTTACACTTTCACATCATTCCATTTGTCGGGCATCAATGTGCTACTGACGATTATGAATTTCTTAACAAACCTCTTCGACAAAAGCTTTCGCATCCGGTCCAAGACCGTCGATCTTGTCCTTGACATAGTTGCGGAGGTGAATCGCCTTAGCGTAGAGTTTTTCACTTTTTTCTTTCAACGCGTTCAAAGCAGCGTCTACGTTCTGATATTGCGCATGATTTTCAGCAATTGAGCGTAGAATTTGTTTATCCTCGGGCGTTAGATCCTTGTAGAAATTCTTCACCACATCAGGCACAAACTCTGAAATGCTCCGGTTTTATTCTATTGAATGGTGTCTTCTGAGCAAACAATTCAACTTAGAGAGGGAAATTATTAGACTTTTCACTAATGTAGCTTACTTAAATCAGTACGCATCTGCTGTTGTTCCCATAGCAAATGGAAGAAAAGGCAGCAGAACGCTCACAAAGCGAATAAGCTGTATGAAGAAAATATTGGAATTTTAGAAAGAATGCACTCGGCTTCAATTTTGCTTTGCTTATCAAAATGCGCGCAAATCATTTCACATAAGCTATTCTCGGCATAACCATTGAGTCTCCTTCATCTCTGTCCACTAAATTACTCATACTTAGGCAATAGGATATGAGAAGAAAGCTGTAGCCGATGCTTACTGTGAAATACCATGCAAATCAAACTTGTTCAACTGCGTGATGAACTTCTCGAAATTGAAGATGCAATAGGCGTTCGCTATTCAAATGTTCACTGAGGGGATTCATAGTCACGAAAGAGGACCAATTGAACTGACAATAAACCAATAAAACCCGAGCAACATATCAGCAAGATTCGAGCAACTAATTTCAGTTTGAAACAAATTTCAGTCTAAGGCATTTCAGTCTGCCACGTAAAGGCGATTGGAACGTAACAAGGGTATTGCGGCAACCGTATTTCTCTGCAGTTGCATCCAAACTAGTTATTGAATGAAATGTGAATCAAGACACGGTTTCGTTGCTGCAAACACAATTATACTTGTTAAGGAACCTTTGTATTCTTCGGGAATACCAGTCATCGAGACCGGCAGCACGAAGGCAACTGAGTATGCGACACATAGCGAAACTAAAACGGCCGTTCGCAACATCTCCACCTGAAAGCGATTCGAATTCGCTTCATCAAAAGAATCCTTTTTCTAAACACCCTCATCGATATTTCCGACATATTTGGAAAGCAAATAAGTTCAGTTCCTAAATTTCATCGCAACATGCAACGATTGCATATTGCAATGCTTTCGCATATTTCAATGTAAAAAATAAAACATCGATTATAAAACAAAATAGAAGTGCATCTCATCAACTCATTCGACAGTTGCCTTCCTCACTAGCATCACCAGTTTTCATTCTTCGAAATTTGCACACATCTTCACGAGACCTTTAACGACTTTGTCTTTTGATCGGAATGTATGCAGATTTCGTGAAATTTCGAGTTATAGACTCGTTTGGTTGCTACTTTAAAAGAAGAAGAAATATTCCAGATGAGGTGGCAAGATACCTACTCATACACTTCGCTCAAGTGAAAAAGCCGTTTTCAGAGAGTGTCGACAATAACTGAAATGTGTTCACTAGTGTTTTAATATTCGAATTGATCCGAATGCCGATCATGCAAATCTACTGCAAAGGGCCCTCCTTTTATGCTATCACTATGAAAAAAATTCGGCATGTCTAAAATGCGTTGAAAATTTATTCCACTTTTAGACATCTCTATCTGAAGTCCATAAATCGACGTGAAATGTTGGGAGATAATCTTGTGGCGCAAAGCGCAACGACTAAATCTCGTTGCTGTGACATGTTTAGTCTCCGAACTGAAGTTGCAGAACACACAAACAGACGCATACATAAGTACGTATGGGCAAATCTGACATCGTCAAACAACCTGTAGGGGCAAATAACAGTTAAAAAGATATAAGTATTTGGGAGGTTATTTTACTTGACTTTGGTGCCAAAATACCAAAAAACACGAAGCCGAAAAACTACTGATGACCTTAGATTAGCTGGACGTGTCAGCACTCCAATTCTGAATCACCTCTAAATTTCCTTTCATATAAAAGCATCACAATCTGGAAAGGAATGAAAGTTCTCTAAAAAACAATATCGTTGCATTCACTAAGGAAGAGAAGATCCTCTCTTGTAAAGAAGTATTCACAGAGAACGTTTATTAGCCGGTTTCATATAAAGTATCGAAGTTCGGCATCGCAGAGAAAAAGGTGTCTATGCATCATTAAACCGATTTTATAAAGCCTTCAATTCAAAAATGACTTCGGATTAGCAGAAGCAAGCTTCATGTGCTGTCTGTTGCCAGCACAACAAGAATTCAGTAGGAGACAAGGAGACAAGCTTTGCGAACAAAACATAACAAAGAGTTCAACTGATTAGCTGATGCAACGATCAGAAATAGCTGCTTCGTCTAGATACTGAAATGCTTTGGAACTTCCCCTCCCCACCCCCACCCTTTTCTCATCACAGCTAAATGCCCCTTCGTTGAATTATAAGTTTATCACCCTCTTAAAAATAATGATAAGCCTGCGACTCAGTGATTTTAAAAGCAAGTTTTGCAACACATTGTTTTGGATCATTATTTAATGCTAAATTACTTTTGAGTGTATTCTAATGCTTCCGTTACTTATATTATGTCTTTGAAGCGTTCCATAACTACCACCTTCGGAAGAGATTACATAACAACCGTGAAATAATATTTGCAACGAATCGAAACGTATGACGTCACTTTCCTAAGCATAAATATATCACATATCATACGATTCTCACATTGTTGTGATGTCTCCTCAACGATCAATCACTATCTGTTTAATCTGCCATGTGTTATGGCTGATTTCTGTCAGACATAAGAATTGAGCGTGTTATTAAAAGTGTGATTCACAATATAGAAGATAAGAGGGGAACAGTTCCACTGGTTAAAAAGGATAATACACGAGATTTTAGCTTTCAAATGAATCCAATAAGCCACCGATATACCCATCCGACGCTGATGAGTGCTGAGAAGTGAAGATGTCTCTCGGTCTATTATGAGATGAATGCGTTATCGAGCAATGCCGCTATTTAAAGTGCAGCAATTGTTGCCCATTTATTAATCTCAGTTGACTAGCGCTCACCACGATCGCCTAGATGAAGCCTTCTCGGCAAGTTTCACTATAGCAAGCTCACTAGGAAAGCAACAACTGCGAAAATCTGAAGATTGAACTTTGGACTGGAGTAGAACCCAGCATCTTCCTACCATAACGCGCCTTTACGAATGCTGCACCATCGGAGACAATGCGAGGCAAGCTGACTCTTACCGATATCTGCTTACGCACTAAACTTGTGGCATGAGTTTCTCTTCACAATTGCTGAAGGAATTTAAATAATACATTTAAAGCTTTTGTGCACATAAACATTATGCCTGAATTCTGTTTGTGCCTCACTCGAATGATTCATAAATAAAATGGCGCCTTTGATGGGACCATTTTACAGAGTACTCACAAAGTGTTTTGATAATACTTGCAGTGCAGAATTAATGCCATCTTCAGTTTGAGTAAGTTATGTAGAAGAATTTTATGTTCTAACAAGCCTGAATCCAAGAGGTCATCTTGCGATGATCTTTGATAATCATATCAAACCTGGACCTCACAATCAAATTTT
>JAARMF010000690.1:0-16660 GCA_022844705.1 Toxascaris leonina | reverse complement strand
ATATATATATATATATATATATATATATATATATATATATATATATATATATATATATATAACTTGAGCATAGTACGGACAGTACAGCTTCAGCATAAAATCTTTCGAATAACATATTATTGCTTCAGAATGCCTATGAAATTTGATCAAATTGAGAGGTGTCTGTAACCTTTGATGCAGTTTAGTGCAATGGCACCACACCTGTTTAATGTTTCTTTGAAGGAATGGTTACCTATGTCAAAATTCACTTTTTTCAGCCGCAGTGAGTTTGCGATTGAGTTCGTTTCATATTTTGAGTTTATATTTTCCAGTGAAGCAATTCAACTAGATGATTACAGGGCAAATTGCTGACGAGATTTGAAAAGTGAACTCGTTAACGAACATTAAACGCATACTCGACTGCAGTCCCTCTTTCCTGGCTCTCTTGAGACGAGGCGACGAAGCAGTTTCAACAAATCTCCAAGCCTATGGATCAAGAGAAGGTGCTGAATGACGCATTCTTTAGTGACTATTTCTTTGTTGAAATTCGACTAAAGTGCCTCATCAGAAATTATTTTTGAGCTATTATCACATCGAACTTAAATTAAGTTTCGTTCCATTCGAAGACTAAATTTCTGCGCTACAAATTTCTTCGAAGGATGCGCTCATATCTCTTTGGAAATTCATTTGACGAAGACAACTCGGTATAATTTATTAACTTATAAATAAATAAATAACAGTGCAAGAAATAAAGTCATTCGGGTTTATGAACAGTGCTCCGCAAAGTCGGATTGCAAATATGAAGGAAAGCAGGGAAGAATTTGTCTCTCTTTTTGAATTTCTTCTGCAGGAAAAATGTTCCGAATGTGCAGATTATAGATCAAGAGATGTAAATAGCAAATGGTACTGCAAATTCAACGAACAGAGCAATTAACATTGAGCGATTGGCACAGATCGAAGACTGTACATCGCAGATGGGCAAAGAACATAGGTTGCGTAAACTGGCATATGCAATGATGATATATTGCGGCAGGCTGATGCCGCAGCAATGATAACACTCGCTGGCAAGAGGAAATCCGTTGCGCTTTTATAGAGCATTTTGAAGCGAATGGGAGGAGTGTTATGCGAGGTGAAACATTCCCCGAATTGTATTTTTTTCTTTCGATAGACACGTCGTCACATCAGAGATCGACGAGATAAACGTGAGAGCGAATCGCAGAAAACAACTGATGTAACTTGAGCGCACCAATATGCAACCCCATCACTCAAATAAGCAATGACCTTCTTATACTCATTTTATTGCTCTCCGAGGGACTTTTACCTGAATGAAGAGTGCAAACGCAGGACAAATGCACAAAATAAGTTTGGCCTGCTAAGAAACTCATATTCGACGAAAAGTGCTTCAAATGGGTTTCCACATTCTGAAGCACTATGTGGAATATTGTTTGTGTTTCCTTCATTTCTATATGTCCAATGAAGTCTTTTCAAGTAAATCCCTCTCTCTAAATATTATTGCAATTGATGTATATATACATTTATACATCACTTACAATTTTAGACGAATTAGAGAGTGAATATTTCTCACAATATATTCATAGAGTGTGAAATAATGAATGCTCAGAAAAAGACGAATCACATCGGATTGCGGCAGAAAAAATACATAAAAAGCTGAATTCTGTGGATAGCATGAGTGACTTGGACTCATAAAATTAAATAAATCGAAATAAGAGTGTTGCGGAAATATTTTCAACTGATTTTGCTACTGAATTCAATTACTCGCTGTACAATTTTCGGTGTCACTTATAGTTGACAACGAATCACCGCTTAAGAGGATGCGATAAGGGCCCTCAGAGATTATCTTTTCATTTATTCATTCATCCTAATACGTATTTTGATATATGCAACTATCAACATATAACTATAAGCCAAAAGAGAGCTTTCATTCATCTAAACAAATCGCTATATTGTCACAGACATTGAATGAAATATTTTGTGCTGAAGTTTCGTTTGCCTTATTAATTTTGATGTATTTCTCTGAAGTGATAACTTCTTCAACAATATGCAAATAGTTTTTAGTGGATAGAATGCTATACATGTGACTGAAACGTCATCCCAAGTAATATTTAACTCATAATTAAGTTGATTTAAATATTCACAAAAAGGTAAACATCTCAATGAGAAAGATCAAACGCTACGGCTGGAGTGAATCTTTGGTGTAAATGTTTTAGTGGGAAATCAGATTCTGCATCCGTTTTATCATTTTTCATGTTCCTTTGTATTATGCAATAAGTTCAATTCATAAACAACAGCCAAAAGATTGAAATCCTTGCAAAGTTCCGAAATTTTGGAAAAAGACCACACTTAAAGGTCCTCACATAGGCCGTTAGTGAATTCGTACAGTGAGTGTATTAACTTAGAGAAGACTGCCTCTAGCATTAGCTACTTAATAGATGATGAGTGAAATTGCTCAGAACTTATCAATAAACTCCATCATAAATCATTTGCCAACCATCAAAATACAGGAATATGACTCAAAATAAAATTATTAAGTTAATTTGTACATCTCGCAACACGTAAACATCATCTGTTACGACAATAGCGACTTGCCTCGATCACTGGACTGCATAAATCCGCAGCAGAGGTTTGAAGAGGCGAAATTATGTTCCCACAGGACATTCATCTCCTTAACTCAATACTTATTGCGTCCTCGCTGAACGGAGTACTTGTGATGCGCATATACCTTTTCTGCGTGTTACTTCAGTTCTTGAGCTCGTGCTCAAGCAGCAGACACTACTTCAGTTCCACAAACCCAAATTGCCATTATTTGCATTTTGGACGCCATAAAATGAGTGATATTCTCCCACAGGTTATCAAGAGCATATGTTATCAGCCATCGGAATCCTTATCAGAAGTGAACATAAAATGCCGCTAAGAGGCCAATCGTAATCATCGTTAAGAAATGATCGATCGACTCTGATCTCGCTCTCGAATGGCACCTGCTTTCACCTCCATTAGACGCTCATTTGTTCAAATGCTGTGTAATATAGCTATGGCTGACGCCAATGCAACTTCACTGATCGAAGCATGTTTCACTGCATATCCGACTGCAACGATGCTAAGAGTGCGATACTCGTTTACACTACAGTTAGTAGGAATTTGGCATCGAAGGTGAGGGGTAAGACATTGCTCCCCAAGATGCAAATGGGACAAAAGTTAGGGGCTTTTGAAGAAAGAGATAAAATTCCCACCGGCGAGGGTAGGATCTACTCAAAATTGCAACTTTCTGTTGAACACTTCCGACAAAAGTTTTGGTACTTTCAATGTCGAGTTAACGATTACCACCGAAGTTGTCTGCGTTCTATTACTTTACGAGGGAGTCAACAATGAGTCCAAAGGTCGAGAACAAGTTCAACAATAACTCCACTTCTCTCTTCTCGTTGACTGCAGCACTCGCTTTTGAGCGTGTAATGGGCTTCTTCGTTTAGAGTGTCGAAATGAAGCTGCTTTACTTTATTTTATCTCCGATAGTAACGTTCTCACTCAATCTTCTTTCTCGATATGCGTGAAAGGCTGCTGACTCCAAGGCAGTGTGCTGCAAAAGAATACAACCATCGCAAGGTCGCAATGGCCCGAGCTCGAGCTTTATGTTGGCTACACAATGTTCTTTCAGTCACCATCAGCTAACGAAGTACACATTATATACGAGATAAATCCTGCATATTTTGGCTGCTCCGAGCACCTCTCGTAATCTCTTATAAACACTATTTTTTCTGTAAACGTGCATGCGGATTTTCGGATGTATTTCAGCTCATTTTATTGGTAACGCTTGAAAAAGGATGTAATCGCACGCTCGGTTGTCACGATCACTACACCCATCAAATTCTGTGGTTATAGCTCTGAAGAACTTAGTGTTGCAACTGCTAGATAGATAGGTGAGCAAGAACGTGATGTGCTAATAACAAAGAAAATCTGCAAAGTGCAGAAAAATAACCATTGAAGGGTCTGTCAGAGTCGAAATCAGCGCTCATCTTATAGGTTAAGAATAATCGGGCTGACAAAGAAGACGACCGAAATAACGGCCATACTGGCGACCGGCGATATACGCCACCAACTTCCTTCAAGTTCGACATTTGCCATAATAATGTTGTAGTTTAGGCGTCGATGGGGTCTAAAAGATGAGAGGTGCTTTGCCCCTAATGATCTCCTAGCTCCTTCTCGTCAAAACCATAGCAAGCGTGAACCTATCCGGCGCTTATAACCCTTCCTTTTCACTTTCAACGGTCCAGATCATCAACCTTTGAAAGGCATCTGAATTTCTTTAATAGCATCACTTAAAACTTGAGTACTATTTTCGGCATAGCCTCCACTTTGTTAGTCACTTGCGAAGCTAAATGATTGGGTTAACGGTGGGCAAACGCGTATATTTTGCAGTTGCTGTGGGTGGCTTCCCCATATGTTCACTTTTTCTTGCGATATTCAGCTCGCTAGGAATACAACTTTGAAATTTCTGACAGCAAATAACTGGAGAGCGAAATAAGAGAAAGAGACGCATATGAAAGTTCTGCACGAACTCCTCAGACAGCTTTTATTTCAGACAGAACAGTCATTTATTCAGATTAAGCATTTATTTTCTCAGTCGACCTTTCTATGGCTGCTGCTCTATGAGGCATTATTGGTGGACATATCGTTCTCTAGGTCCGCGCTTAGAAATTACTGGAAGTATAATGGCGACAATGTCTAACGCAGTGTTGTATAGGCCCATGTAAAAACTGGTTGCCAACATGGGCAGTAATACGTTGGATACATCGCGGTACAGATCAGTGACCAGTCGAGGTGAAAACACCAGCTCTAAACCACAACACCAACGGATACTTTGCGGTATAGAGGGTCGTAAGAGAACGGTTGCGACGTTGTACCTCAGCGACGTCGGGTCCGCATAAAAGACGATTGCGCATTTGCAGCACAGTGTTGCCGTATCTGTGCACCGTTGTTTCCTACGACAATGTGTCTGCCACTGTTGTGGTGTCGGATCGCAAAAGTTTCTCACAATCACACTGTTTCATTCACAAAATTATTTTTTGCACAGACAAATTCACACATCTGTCACGAAGTTGCATAAGGAAATAAATGCCTGAAGCATATGTGTGGCTGCTTGATGGCGAAGTCAATTGCCCGCATCACTTCCACTCCTCGGTCGTCGAACACCATTTTCCTGCTCAGTACAAGTGATCAGTGAATGTTCGTTCAAGATGTCTTCTTTCAACTTTTTGCATTCAGTATTCATCAGGCGAAATGATAGTACGAATTGTCTCTTTGCAAGATGTAAACCCCTCATAAATATTTATTTTAGTCTATTATGGACAATGAAAGATGGGAAAAGGACAACGAAAAATAGCGAAAACAACGCTTTTACTGTTTGCTATCCTCTCATCACTAACTTATCCCAGGCAGCCTTCGTATCTGTGCTGTGGTCTCAACACAATTCATCCTCTCCGCAACAAGCCTTCGCAAAAAAATCTTTACTTCCTTTCCGATACAGCTTGAAAGCATATCCCATATGTTTGAAATTAAGTAACTGATTACGTTCATTTATTATATACGCAATGCAGCTGTCTTGTTCCCTCTGCTTGGCAAGGGTGCAATCAGTATTGTGAGCTGCGGCGATGTTATTTATGCAGATGTTTTTTATTAATTTTAGGTTCAATTGTCAGCTTCAAATATATGTAAATTTATTGATTTATTGATTTTCTTATTAATTTATGCACGTTTCTTTATTAATGTGAATCAAGACTCNTTATTGATTTTCTTATTACTTCATGCACGTTTCTTTATTAATGTGGATCAAGACTACTCAAATGAAACCAAATCGCCGCAATACTCACATTGCTGACATTTGGCTGATGTTTAGCACACGGATGTCGGTCTTAATGTGAGGCAATTTGCTTTGTAATGACCGAACAGTCTGTAAATAGTCTCCCCCTTGCATACCTTAATAAAAAGGCTATCCTGCCACATCTTTCACATACCTCCCCAATCATTCTGTGACTATCTTCGTCGGCGCGTTGTAAGCGCGCTTATGCGATCAGAAACGCGAATCACCGATTCGTGCAGTTTTTCAGCATTCATCTACCATTCACCCGCTCGACTAGTCGGATGTGAAGAGCACAAATAAGGCAAAGACATGGGATACAAAAGTGAAGTGGAATCGGTTAATTCTATGTTAGGTACTTATGTCCTGAGTGATGCCGCTACGAAGGTGTGACGACGCTTTTGAACCACAAAGTTGAGGTAAATTTGATTTTAGGTGTTCACCGGTAATGTTTTTTTTCTTTTTTTTTTGCTTTGCAAGGAGGTACTCTCGTATGTCGGGCAATTTCTGTTTGTTTGGCCCTCCATTTGTCTGTCCGTCCGCATATTACAATCTCGAGATGTCATGACAACTAGAAAGAAATTTGTGCGACAGGCAAGTGTTTCAGCTTATTTGGAATTGCATTTCGACTTGCGGAAGTTGCAGTTTGATCGTCATTCTAGTTGCGCCACAAATCGAACTCCCAAAGGTGAATCGAGCTAAGGGCTCAATTTGTTGTGGAGTTTCGAGTGTAGCAAAGCAAAATATATTATTGTGCTCTTGATGAAGTGGCGAAAGTTTCGCTCTTCTTTGCTGTTCGTGTATGCATCGTTTTGTATCTTTTCGTACTTCGAGACAATGAAATAAATAAATGAAGTAAAAGTTCGATCTGAAAAGATCGAAAAGTGAACGTGTGCTTTTGACCCCCTCACAAAGTCAAGCGATCAAATCCAGAGTGAGAGCTTTTTGATGCCGTTGCGGGACCAAATGTAGCCATTAGATTTCGCATGCAGAGGGTATGAGCACAAGGACGAAGAAAATCGTGTCGCGAGGGGACAGGTTATAGGACAGGGGACTCCCTGACCCCGTCACGGAATTCGTCAAAGCTGCGAACGCAGCCGAAAACATCCTGGAGTGAGAGCGTCACTGGACATACTCGGACCGAACATTTGTGTATGTCCATATGCTGCTTCCTTGTTTATAAGACGGTCGCCAGTTCTTGTGGTCTTTCATTGTTGGTCTATATCGTTTTCGGTGCGGCAAGCTGTGAACGACTCATCGATTTATAAGCCTCTCCTTATTTGTAAAAAGACTCAGTTTTAAAGATCAGCTTTCAGCATTTCAGGATCGACCCTATCTTCAGGTGACGCCCACAAAGCCTTCGGGAGGTCGATACACGCAGGATAGGATATTTAGGGGGAGCTCAGGTATGCTGTGACATAAGGTAGCTAGCTATCAGACATTATAATGATATGTGGCAGCGGAAAGAGATTCCCCGTGTAAAGCTTGCTGTGAAAAGTCTGCACCGTGAATGATTTACAGTCGTTGCTCTGCCAGGTGTGCTACTCTACCGGTACAGGTGTGCATTAAAGGCACTGCTTTACCACTGCGGCTAAAAAAATATCTCACTCCAAGCGTATAGCAGAGAATATTTTTAGCTGCTAATGGCGATTGCTGCGGAAAATCACGATTTTGGCACTTAAAGAGATGCGTCAATTCTAAGGTAGGGGGTGGACAAGTTTTTTGCTCAGAATTATCTGTTCCAGTACTATGTGTTGGTTTATGTATTTAGTGCGGTTCCAGCACCCAGTAATTTGACTACGGCGCAAATGTCACAGTGCAGGCATTTGACGCACAAACTTCGAGAGGCGGTAGTGTCGTTGGTTGTGCGCATTCGGTCGTTTGCACTTCCGTCGTTTGCGTTACGGCGGCCACCTTGTGAGCAGTGCTTTTGCCTCTGCTTTCCATCGTTTTACTAGGTTATTAATTTCCATTCTTATCCCTTTAGGGCACATCATTCCGGCAATTTCGAGAAACAATGAAAACAATGATCGGTCGAAAGTCTCAAGGAAGAGGCCCCATGCCCATTTTCCTCTGCATCTCCCCTGTTAAAGTATTCACCGCCAAGTAAACGATTAAACACCTCTAAACACGAAATTCTGCAAAACAATGAGGCATTTTTCACGAACGCATCTTTATAACTGAGTATGGATGCATCTGCAGTGTCCTTCTCAGTGATCGTGTTCGTGTCCATCCAAAAATTACGTGCTAGCCATCGAAATCCCACTCTCAGCCCGTACCCCGGCCTCCAGGGCTAATGCGATTGTTACTAGTTACAATGTTGATAGTTTATTTCTGCCAATAGTACTGTTTTACCGATATCACTTACTGCGATTACGTAGTGCAAATACCTAATATGGTAGTAGTTGGCGTTGATATGTGGTATATGTTATGATAGTGATAAATGTTTACTGCTCTAAGGCAACAACGCTAACAACTGCTGCATAGTGTTGTTTCGCTTGGTGTTACTCAATTGTTGACTGCTATAGAGTCGAAGGGAGAGAGTTCATCCTCTGTGAGAGATCGATATGCGACGAATCTGTTGCTGAATTATTTTTGTTTGTAGACTCATCTGTTCCAGCTCAGTGTGCGCACATCACAAGTACAATTGTTTTCTATTCGCAACACTTTTCCCGACATATCACCGCCATTGTTTATCGTTTCCCTTCGTAAACCCTCACGTTATATCCAATTCTATAAGTATCACCACTGCAGTGTTGTCAACTCATTTGTGCTATCTTCATATTGCTGTTATTATTATTATTTATTGCAATCACCCATTACTCATCGTGTTTCACGAGTGATGTTTTGCGTCGTCAGAATGCATTACGCTTGCAGACGAGGTTGTTTTTTTTTTCATGGGAGGTCGGTGGATGCACGAAATGTTGAGGATCACGAACATCGACTACACTACCCGACATTAAGGCATCATGACACCGAGGCTGCATATTGCCGCAATATTTTCTGCTCACTGAAGATTGTCTTGGTGATTTTTCAATCGTATTTGCAATCGTTCTGGAGAGGTTATCCAACGTAATGGTTCACACTGTGAAACGACTTGTACGAGCCATTCGAAGGACCTCTTTCCTTGCCTCTTTGCTAACATTCAGCTTTATTTATTTCATTGCAAGGAGCGGTCTGCTGCTGTGGCTTATTCGCAGCACAATCCAAACTGTTAGTGCTTTCTTTCATGTTTTGTTTTACTTATGCCTTCACAGTCACATTCATTCGGCAGTTGTTTTAGTGAAAACATGAATATCAGCAACTAGTTACAGTAATTTCCTCAACGAAAGCCCCACTACTATAGTCACTATTTATCTGCTACCACTCTCACCCTGTTCTGTTTGTAAATGTTTTGTTTCCTCACTGGTCTGTCCTCTCGGCAGGTTGCAGATTTCGTTTACATTTCTTTCGTCTTAACTTCTTCTCAATTGATAGCGAAGGAAGTTCATTTCATGCATCCGTAGGTTGGAGTTTATATCGGAATTGCTTTGCAAGTTGCTTTCATGGGATCCTCCGCGAAGGCAAATTCCCTTCATTCAGTTGTTCAATGGTTGAATAAAGCCAAACACGCCATAATTTCACGAATTTTCCCAAAAGCGGCTTCATGTCTGCGTGTATTTGTATGTCTGTCGTCATGTCCGCATGCATTTATATGTCTNNNTTTTCCCAAAAGCGGCTTCATGTCTGCGTGTATTTGTATGTCTGTCGTCATGTCCGCATGCATTTATATGTCTGTCGTCATGTCTGCTTGTACGGTAGTTTCTGAATGCCGGGTAATATCGAACGTCGGGTCAAGGGTCAGTGGAATACAAAGGCGAGTGCTACGTTTTTCAGCTCCATGTTCCTGGATGCTTTTCTATTCGATTGCTGTCCTATCTGAATCGCTAAAAGATATCTTGTCGCGGTTTGCTGTTTATTTTCACAAAGAGCTGTGACAATTCTTTATCGTATTGAGTTGGTATTCGAGCCACTCAGTGATCGTTTTGAATTCCGCTTCTGCTAGTTCTTTACAACATTTGGCTATACTCGTTTATCGTCCGCAGAATATCTTCTTGACCGGTGGTCCATATGGATTATGGTTTTAGTCTGCCTTTTGTCTGATGCATCGCGTTAATAGTGTAATCTAGTCGTTTATCTATATTTCTATGACAATGACATTTTCAACTCTCTGACCAACGAACTCTGTTGTAGTATTAACGCTGATAGTTGTGTATCTCAATACCAAAAGCATTTAATGTAGTAGATGTGTTGAGGGACTGCGATAATATTTATGCAGATATTTAGGTGATATTGTGTATTGCTAGTGGAAATGTGAATATCACACCTTTTGTTGAACGTCATAGCAGATTACAAATTATCACGGTGAACATGCAAGATTTGTCGTCATTTTATGCCTCAATCAAGACATTTCGCATCATATAACACACCGCTGATTGGCATATTTCGCTTGCAGCAAGATATCGAAGAAAGGATGCTCGATAAGTATAAACGAACGGCTCATCGCCATATCCAATGGTTAGCAGATAGTGCCTGGAGGAGTGGCACTGACAATAATGAGACGACTGGCGAAGTTGCGTGTCGAAATACGCGACAAGGCAAAACAACTGTCACCGATGATCGTGGTGCGTGATCTCTAGTTTTCTTTCTTTCTTTGATGCTCTTCGTATAGATAGTCAGACTTACGAGGAAAAAGTTATTGTTCATTTCTTGACGTTAGGCTCAGACTGAAGTCTGCTGTGCTCGTTGTCACTGTCAACCTTGCGGCATTACTGGTGTCAGTAGCTCGAGGTGTTAATATTCAGCACTCCGACAGCCTTTGCAATAACCATATTTCTTGAGTGAAAAACTATAAGCATTGCCTACATAAATGATTTGTTAATTGTGCTGAAATTGTATGGCGATGCATTATACAATACATCATCTCTTGCTTTCACTAAATTAAACGAGCATATGAAATCTACAGATTGCAAGGGCAATTAAGACATTGAAAGAAGCATTGTTGGTGCTTTCACTTTAGGTCCTATTCGAATGAATAATAGTTGGAAAGAACGGATTGAGGGGAGCGGGAGAAGATAAGATCCGAGTAAACCGCACCATTATCGTTCAAACCACTTTTGAAGCGGTGGCTTTGTGACAGGATAAATTCCGTCAGGCACTGTGATACATGGGTAGACCTTTCTCAGTTTTGCCTCATCGGTCCTTCGTTGACATCTGCTGTGTACCAACTTTGACCTTTGGTTGCAGAATGTAGTGCAGAGAAAGGCTTGTTTGTTTATTGCAAGGAGACGATTTGTGGCTTGCAAGCCAGTGCAAGTNTATGCCGCATTGAAAAATTGGAGAATAGCTGACGATACTTGAAATTGCACTCATGATTTGGGTGCGGAGGGGGGTTGGGGGGGGGGGGGGGGGGGGGGGGGGAGGCAGCTCCCCAATCAGGTTTCCAGATCTCGAGAATAATGATCACTCGCACGGAGCAACTTTCAGGGTATACCTGTGACAGGTCATATTTAATGTTGAATGGGTGTTGCGAGGTGGTGCCGCTAAGCGTTCGTTTCAACTGTGAGGGCTGTGATCTGCGTTCGGGGTGCTGCTCATTTTACGAGCACTGTGTTGGGTGCTGTATGCGACCGGATCAGGTATGTTTCTTCGTTCGTGCTTACTTGCTTTAACGTAGAAGAATGCCCCCGTGATCAGCATTTACCAGAAGGATAGCTAAGTGAAACGCCTCTGCATCCGCACTTCATAAGCTTATTGCTTGCAGCATGTCTTTGCAATCATATATGCTCCCTGTTGAAGTTCGTTCCCCCGGCGGTGTTGGTAGTTGCAATGTAGCGCGCCATTGCTTTTAAGTGAAATTTTAGGAGGAAAAATTAGGTTTCCTTTAAAAATTTCACGTAACAGACAGAGGGAAATTTGTGTGGGTTTCGAGGCCTTAAGATTGCAGTCTTCGAGGAGGAGTGACCTTCGGTAGTTAAGCAACTGAGAGTTAAGTGAGAGTCCTGGGAAATTTGGCTTGGAGAAGAGAGGAGATTGTTGATGTTGCGTATTTTTAGTGCAAAATTCTTAACTATATTAATAACGAGAAGTGATCCTCGAAAGGTGATGTTTGATAGCGTACAATAACGAAACAAAACTATTTTCATAGCATGCTGTTGTTGATCACTGCGAAGAAGCCAATGCCGATCGCTATAGTAGAAGCACGATTAAGTTGTGGGAACAATTACTTTATCGCTCTAAACACGTTCGTTGTCATGAATAATTTCGTGAAGTTGAGCATTTTCGATGCTTTCAAAACGAGGAAGGAATCGAAAGCCTTACGGGGGACTTTGTGATTCTTTACAGAAGAAAACCTTTGCAAATGAATGCCGAACATTTCCATCGAAGAAAAAATAAGTGAAATTTGGCGGCATCTGGTTACAAAGATAAATATTGCATATTTTATATGTGGGCGAGTGGAGGGGATAAACACAGCACGAATGTTGTAGATGAACGATGTGATCGCAAAGTTGGCGACGAAATACGAGTGGGATTCAGAGAATCATTTGTTATCCTAGTGTGTATCAGCTTATCGATGCATTTCATGTGCTGCTTGAATCGGCTGAATGAAGTCGAATCTGTAAGAAATATGGACGTTTCCTTGAACAGTGGAATATTTATTTGACCATTCCCCTTAGTTGCATGCCTGCTGATTTCAGAAGGAGATCTTGTTGGAAATGATTGAAACGACATCCGGTCACCGTCTACGACAGATACTCTCAGCTACAGACCAATTCGAGCTGTGTACATTAAAATGTCGCACCTCATCAAATGTTCGTTCTTTTCATTTCCTCTGATGCAATTGTTTTGTGTTGTAGCAGAATAAGAGAGCATTTATCCATATTTCTTCCCTATTTCATTTCACCGTATTTGTTTCTGAAAAGGACCTGAGAGCTGTCGCCATTGTTGGGCGTGAGAGAGAAGGGGGAGGGATGCTGACAAATATTTACTTGTGCTCGTGGTCTCTTTTAAATTTAGCAGCTGAAGAGCTTCGCCACGTTTTGATGAGCGTTTCTATCCTCTTCTGCACCCCTTTAAAACTGTAGACACTCAAATATTTTTGCGGAGTAAATTTGATCGTAAATTTGATCGTATAGTTTCTTTCAGAGTGTACACTCAGAGAACAAATATAAAAGCGAGGTGCTGAAGTATTGCTACAAGCAGGAGCCAAATCATCCGTTTTCTCGCTGACACGCTTGAGCGGATCCCAGAGGGGATGTCGTCTAATGGTAACGCGTTCAGTGGTTGTCATTCTGTTGGCAAGGAATCGGCAAAAAAAGATCGGAAATTGAGCCACACTGATGTTCATCTATCAGCCTGCAATCAACGAAATATGTGGATTCGAGGGACGTAACGTTTTGCCTTAATAGTTAGCACATTTCTGTGATTGTTTTATCGTTGTTGTATAAGAGAATAGCTACGAAATTTCTTGATCTTGTGAGCGTTTATGGAGGACATTCGAACGACACGATTTATTGCAGTGATCAGATATGTGTCAAAAGTGATCCATAGAAAGTTGAAAAAACAAAATTTCAACGATATTTCTGAATAAAGCTGTGATTAATTTCCCACAAAATTAATAAGAGTTTCACGATTATCACTTGCTCAGTTCGTGCTCACATCTTATTTCAAAGCTTTTCTGACGTCATTAATGATTTTTGGCTTGCTGTTCTTTACCTACACATAATATCTCAGCAGAAGTTTCACGCCTTTTTTGAAGAGTGCATTGCAGCATGCTTTTATATGCCGTGATTTATCAGTGATAAGAGCATACAACGCTTATCATTGAAAACACATCGCGCAAATTCAATATAAAACACCGTTATCCTGCTTGCTGGTTCAGCAATATTATTTCGTCCATCAAAACTTTTTTGTTAATAGCAGCGTTTACCAAATATGCAGAAATGACCTCAGTGTTGAAGCATATTCGATGCGTTTTCATTTGCTTTCAGTTTTGCCCTAATTTTTACATTTCCATCTTTCGCCCAAGAGAGTTCTGTTATATAACTAAGCACTCGGCTTATTTCGTTATTTGCCCATTATTAACGGATGTGACTTATAATCTACGACTGTATATCATGCGATCGAGCATCTGATTAAGCGGAGCCTTGTTCTGCAATATCTGTGACATTTCGAATGGGAGTGGTCTGGCAGCTTATGCAAAAGAAATGACATTAACGCCATGAGTGCATCTCTAGTAAAATGCTTTTTTTAGTCGGACTTGAGGTGCAGTGTTTCATGTTAAAATTAGTGAACTTTGGTTGCAGTGAGCGAAGTTTACAAGAGTTAACGTAGGAGAGAGGAGTTTGCAAAAAAAGGGAAGTTATATAAGAATGGATGGCTGTGTTGAGTGCAGTGGTAACACTCGTTCTCATCATTTGGGACACAGTTCGTCGTTGTGCTCAATTTTATTGATAGCCTTTATTGTGCCAAACCAAAAGTAATAGTGTTTGTTGCTGTCGAATTGATGGGCTTAATGGGTGTCACATTGATTTCATATCGAATGGCCATCGTCAAAGAATTCATTTTGCAGCACCTCTACTACAACATGACTGAAAACGACATATTTCAATGGAACGCACAAATTTGAAGGTGATTCTTGGGTAGTGATGGGGCAGTGTAATCATAAAATAAGAATCTTGTTTGAAATGGGGTTAATTGTGGTTGACGACTTGAACTTTCTGTCTCTTCATAGAAGGATATGTTTTGTTGTCAAATGTTCATGAGCAGGTGCTCTTCGTATATTATACATTCTTTGAGTTCTGATTGTAGAATATTATATATTCTTAGTGGTTTAAAGCATTAAACGATTGTTTGAAGTTCTAAGCAAACGTGCTGCTCAGAGCAGGGTGAAGGGGGAGGGGAGGGGGTGGGGGGTAAGGGGAGGGAGAAGGGTCCACTGAAGGCAGCAGTTATGCAAAGCAGAATATAATGCTTGGTTTTTATAAATGTATGTGTTGTCGTTAAATATTTTGCATATGCGAACACAGTGTTGATGATTTCAGTCGCTGTTATATATGTTGCCCACTNGTGTTGATGATTTCAGTCGCTGTAATATATGTTGCCCACTAAAATTCTTTGTCCATCGATTACTGATTGCTGTCTTCTGTTTCTTTTTTTTGTAACTCCGGGCATATTCGATTAATGGGACTGTAACTGATGACCGCCTTTTGAGATTTTGATGAGCGAAGAGGCTGAGCTCCACACAATTGTGGTACAACGCAATAGTTAAGACATTTATGTGTAATTTATAGCACTTTTTTCTTCGCTGACCAACTGTAACGTCGAGTAAGCTTCAGCCTTTCGCGTATTAAATTGTCATCGATATAGTTGTTGCATGATAGGCCGATGGAGTTGCAAACACATAAATTGTTAAAGTGGGTCATTCCGTTTTGCATATTTCCAGTTGAACAGTAATCTTGGAGGCTTTAAACACTTTCCAATGGCTTTAGATCCAAGCGGGAAGAAGTACGATCGAGGATATTAGTCGAGAATATCAACAACAACCCGGATCTTTGCCTGTCCGCTCATTTTAATGTACTAAACAAGTTTTTATCGGCTATCACTTTGTGCAGCTATGATTTGATTCATTCTTCACTAACAATAACTGATCAACGCTTGCCTTGGTAATCGCTTTGGTGTATGGACGATGCAGTAAATTTTGCAATTTGGAGCCACTCTTTGCAGGTTGTTAATGTGGCGGTTGTTTTATATCCGTTTCGATTTACTTATATAACAATATAAGTATACTCGGATGAGGGTCTGCTTTTATCAGTCCTTATTTGGGCTCCTATAACAATACAGACACACTCACCCGAGGCACTCTTGTGCCGATCCAATGTTTGACATCTCTCTGTAGCAAAATAAAACGAAATTAAAAGCGCTATCGGCGATGCATTCGGCGTGTTGTTTTAAGATTGGCATTGACTGCGTGATTGATTATGTCCAGTTGCCCAATTTTATTTAAAAGTTTGTTCGAACAGATCTGATATCCTCTACGAATCATTTCATCTATTTCCTCTACCATTACCTTTTCGAACGTCAAATCAACGAAGACAATCAACACCTTTTTATCGCTCACTGAAAGTTTCCCTCGTTTGCTCATATATTTCGCTATTGGTAAGTGAATCTCTTTTTTGTTACAATGGCAGTCTGCAGGTCAATTTTGGAATGGACAAGTTTAACGTTGATAGAATAGTATGGGAGGAAAGGAATGGAGAGAAAAAAAAACAGAAACGAATTTATCTTTGCCGACTTTCCCATTTGTGGGCAGTGATTTTAGGCTGCAAATGTTAGGCTATATGTGTTCGTGTGTTGTGAAATTAAATTTTGTTTCGTTGAGAGTTGTATGGCAAGTTGAGTTCTTTGGTGATTATAGTAGATAGGCATTCATAAGATGTCAGCACAGATTTGGCGTCTTTTTTAGCAGGCGCGGTTGTGTTATAAATGTTGTTAGCAGATTGCATTCTCTTCTCTAAATTGTAAAAGATTGTATGTAAGTGGTGCGAAGCGGAAATCAGCTGCAACGCTCCGGTTCCGGTTCAGGAGGGTCGTCACCTTGCTACGAGCAGATCCGACCAGTGCGTAGAATGTATGATTGGCTTCTTGTACTGCACAGCTGTTGAGCCATGCTGGAAAATGCTTTGACAGAATTACAAGCCTGTTTTATTCATCCTTTATCACGATGAGGGCATTGCTTTTAACCGCTTTTTGTTATCGATCAAGTATCTTCTA
>JAARMF010000689.1:18527-29391 GCA_022844705.1 Toxascaris leonina | reverse complement strand
ATATATATATATATATATGCACTTTTCCACTCCCAACTATATGTAGTTCTCGTTTCGTTACATAATCGTTGTTCTGTTTTCCGGTGGGGGCGACCGCGTGAAGTATGACGGTGGCAATACGCAGTGAGGGAGCGATCAAACGGGTATTAGACCACTCGCTGCAAAGCATTCGTCGTTGAAAATTCCACCTCTCTTCCCTTCCTTCCCCTCCCTCTTCTATTTTGTTCCCAATCTTGGCAATCGGATACTGAAACTGAATCGTCCCAATTTTTGGATAACGGCATATTTCCTTCCGTCATTTTAATGCGTAGAACTTATCAAAGTAATTGCGTGTCCCGTCACAACTTTTGTTTATTTGAAATCCCAAATTTAGAGACTATCCAAAAGTATCCGATATTGCGTAAATGTCAAACTTTTCATGGAAATATTCTGCGGTCTCTGGTANNNGACATTATGAAGAGGCTCGAAGAGTTAACGCGTTTCACGTGAACCTGTTGTATCTCTAATTTCTGCTCACCGACAATGTAAATTCCTCCAAATCATTAATGCCTCTCCCCCTTCCCCCCTCTCCGTCGGGAATATTATGAAATACGTTGAAATATCACGTGGTTATTTTATATAGCTGTTTTGATGAGAATTTAAGCGAGCATCGAGTGAATTCGATGGGGAAAATTTCAGAAAAGAGCAAAAATGCGCAATTCATATGCAATTCTGTATTATTCGCTAGCACATTGCAGTAGTTTTGGTTTGTTTTTATTTATTGTTTTCCATTGAGGAAACTCAAATTCATTTTTCAGCCGTTTAGGGTCGCAATTCAGAAGAGATATTTTGCTTCTCAGAGTTTGAATTAGCCATTTGTGGTCATTGGCAATAAGCTCAAATGTGAAAACGAGGTAAAGCGTAAAATCTCTCATTGTTTATCGTTTAACGTTTTCACTCTGAATCGTTAATCGATTTTATGAGTGGAAAATTTCGATGATCTCTTCAGGAAATAATGATTTTGCAATTGAACAATGCAAATTGGCCAACAATAAAAGAAAGGTATTGTTCATATAGGCGGTGAGCATCGTAGAGAATATGCTTTCCCCTCGAGCACTAACCTCTTCTTCCGATTCCTTGTATGCGTCTTTCGGTTCTTCTCGAGTGGTCATTCTTGCCTCAATGCAATTGTTTTCTAGTGAAGCGAATGCCTTGCGACGTTTAGCTGTCATCATTAATTTATTATATTGTTTCGCGGGTGTTTCATTTCGATACTTTGCTTGTTGTCTTCAAAGTTGCTGGTGTCGTTCCCTTGGTTTATTCTCTATGCCAAATGATATACTCATATTATTGAAGCCTGCAGTGATGCAGCGGTCAACTCAGTGGTCATCGGGTGGTCAATTACTCATTTTTGAGTTATATTCAGACATGAAATAGTGTTGCTTAAATATATCTATTGTGAGTAGGTCAGCTGTAGCACTCACTGGTCAATGAACATATCACAAATTTAGGATGGCGTTTTATTCAACGCGTAAATAGGAAGTACGTTGGGTCACCAGAAAATTGACACAGAGAAAAAGAAGCGTAACGAAAGAGATATTCGATCACTAAAAGAGAAAAGATCCAAATTTCGGCTGAAAGGATGTGAATTTATGGAGGGGGAAGTGAGCAATTCGTGAAGACGATAGTGTCGTATCACTGTGAGAAGTCATTTATTGAGGATCCCGTTGAGCAGAGAGTATTTCATTTTCCATGTATGATGTCTTTTTTTCGGTACTTTTTGTCTTTTTTCCGTCCTCTCCGCCATTATCAGCGGCCGAATTCAGCAAATCTGTGATGGTTGTGTACAGTGGTCTTCAGAAGATTTCGAATATATATGAGATGAGTATTTAAATGTTTTCAGCGTTATTCGCTTTATTTATTCGCATTAACACTCAATACATATGTAAATTTTTGGCTCACCGCAAGTGCCTTACGGTTGTCCATTATACGAGCGATTTCGTATCGACGTTTCCTTCTTCATACCTTGTGGCAGTATGGCTCTTATGTGTTTATAATCGAACCTGGTTTGTGTTTCCATTTTACTTCACTCTATAAAGGTTATTTACGATGGTGGTGCAGTGCATTACTTCTTGGCATCGTTCACACTGCACTCAGTAGCAATTCAATGCTGTATCCAGCTTCGGATGCGAACACAATTGCAAGTAGTGCTATGCATATACGCTGTGTTTATTAGTGACCAAACTGTAGCACATATTTACTTATAGTCCACTATCACTGGTTCGTTTTGCGGTACATCTCCGTAGTTCCACATTTTGCCCCTCAGTGTATAGTTAGACTATATTATGCCTTAAACTGTGCTGCAGTGGTAGGTTGCAGAGGGGTTTTTTTTTTGGCAAAATGCGGATGCATGTGACAGCGAGCAGTATGTCAAAATGGAACATAAAATACAGTGACTGTTATATGAACGATAAGGCGTAGCAATAGACTTGGACGACGGCTTAATGAAAAGCAAAACGTCGACTATGGCGTTCATACTACGACGGGTCTGAGCTAAACGAACTTGCGGGTGGACTAAATGCGCATCGTTTCCATGGGGAAGGTTTGCATTAAAACAGCGGTTGATTGCGCCCACAAAACGAACCATGAAAGAAGTCGTATGTCCGCACAAAAGTGTCAGAATTGAACGCTCGTCTATGGTGTGGAAAATGAAGGAGGATCCATCAGAAAGGTTCTTTCTTGATTAAACTGCAACGATCGTCAATTTTGCAAAGGTTCACTTCTGCAAAGGAGGTCTGGAGCCATATATTGATCATTTGCCAGAAATATAGACAAAATNTCTGCAAAGGAGGTCTGGAGCCATATTGATCATTTGCCAGAAATATTGACAAAACAAAAATGTGTGAAACTGCGATTGGTAACATAGACCTTAGGAAACCAGTTTCGCAGACAAGTCACTTTCGTGAATTCGCAGGAAATAATTTTTGAGAAATCAGCAGTAATACGTCATGTTTCGTTTGATGCTGCAATAACCCGTTGTGATCTGGTTCCATGCGAAAGGTTCACTTTTGGGACTGAATTGTTTGCAAACTGCAAGCAAGTTCTTCGGCGTATCTAAATACTAGTGAACCCTTCGAAGTTGATGGATGATTCAAAGGTCAATCTACCTTCTAGGGTGAAATTACTATGCAGATACACATATACCGAATATTGGTTTCACTATGCAAATTTGTAGGATTGCATGAGGATGCGGAATTGCGTTTCCATCCATAGCGACAGGTGAACAAAAAAGAGGCGTTTTTGGATGCATTGGAACATTGAACGAGAACGTTGACCTGCAAATCTTAAGGTGCCTTCAAATGTCGGCAACTCGCGCAGGAAGTGATGAGCTGGTAGCAGAAGTGCGAACAGCATTTCTTTTGGTTTAAATTATAGCAACAACATTTTTCATTGCCGTGGTTGTTTTTTGGAGGCGGAGAGGGGGGGAGGGGAGGGGGGGGGGGGTAGAAGACAGTGAACTGAAATAATTAGACCAGCCTGCACACATAGGTACATATAGATGTGATGTCGCCATAATGTTCTTCCGTAAATATTTACAGAAGTGGTGTCGATGTGCGCTTTTGATTTCCGTTCATCTGATCTGCAGACCTCACAAGAAAAAGTGATCAGAATAGTGATCTCGTATGTATGTGCTTTGATCACACGAGGAAATCTTGATCAAAAAATTCGTTTTTTCTCTAACTAGGCTCATGTAAGTATGAAAATTCGAATGATATTAAATATACACAAATTCTTCGGCAGTTTCAATTATGCTTCTGCGTTTTAATTTGTATTTTCATAACTTGTGTTGGCGCATTATGTGGATATATAGCATTCATCAGATTATATAATTCTGGATGTAATTGTTTTCTGAGTTTAAACTATTGAAGAGGTGGACGGCAAAACACTTTTGCAAATGAAATTTGTAGAAGAGCATCAAGAGACTATCACTAACACACGAATTACTTGGTGGACTAGGAAGAAACAAGCATGACAAGGAATTTTCGATGAGGTCTTCCAAGAATTTATGGAGCAGCGATGCGAAATGATGGGGTATTAGGCACATAGGTTGATGGTTTTTTCGTACTTTTAAAGCACAGATCATCAAATGCCCAAATGACGGATATTACGAAGAAGCAAAAAACATAAATTGCATGTTGCATTCTGTGGTGTCAAGAAATTGTTTCCGCACTGATATATTCTTTATTCTCATCCTCGATTCATATTTCGATGAATGGAACAATATAAAAGTGTAATAATCTCTCGAATGGTTTTCACGATACCTTCAGAAACTTTCAACATTAGGTATGTCACAAATATAGCTGAATACCATTGTAAAAATATATTATATATCCCCCCATACGTGGCTTCACTTACGCTCTACGTCTATTATAGCATTCCTCAGTGAATGAAAAGATATATATCATGCCTCTTTTGAAAATAAAAAACCCATGTAGTATAGACCTATGCTACACTTCTCCACAGTACCTTCTTAAGATATACCATGTAACGACAGACTGTAATACATCGTAGTGGGATATCGTTAAGTGTAGCATACTTTCACGAGTAAGAAAAGCAGACGAAATTTGCATAAAAGATTAAATTCCTCGGAAGTAGGATTCACTTTCGCGGAAGCAACTTCCATATTATATTTGAAAAGATATTTTGCCACTCAGGCAGTTATCGCATCTGAAAAACATTACTTTTGCGAGTCGACAATTCCTATTACACACTACACAAAGTAGACGAACGGTGAATTCTACAATAAGCGGTAAATTGACATGAACTAACATAAACGCAGATTGGAACTCGCAAAGTCACATTTAGCTAATACAACGGTATGAGAAGCATCGCTATAGACCCATATTCACTATTCAAATACACTCCTTCCGTTTTAGCAAATTTGCATGGCTCGTCTATATATGTGTATAGAGATACGTGTGTATGTTTATCTATCTGACTGTTTCAGTCCGAAAATCGTTGCTGCTGGAGGTAAGAAATTCAGTGGACTGAAATGCATTGAAGTAGACCCTATGTTTATGTCAATTCAGACCATCAAGTTCAAAACAATTTATTGATACTTGGATGTGATATAGATGCACATACATCTTTTAGTTGATCGCATAATTTTATGAAATATTGTATACGGATGGTTGAATGAAAGGTGAGCCCATTATTGAGCATATTTTATTCTATTTTTGACTATTTATGAAACGATCTGATTGCGCGCTCATGCGAGAGCATATCTGGCATCGGTTCTTTCATTATGCTTTTCGAGTTTTAATGCACGCTAAAAGCTAAGAAAAAACGATAGAAAGAATTTTTTGGGCTTGCATTCGAGTAGCCTGATTGGAATTTCCTTTAGATATGCACCTATGCGACCACAACTTAATCACTATGCAATCAACGAGAATTAAATTGTATAGCTATATCATGTGACATTTACTGCGTTAAATCGAAAGAATTTCTTCTTCATAGCTGCTGCAATTCAAATGTTGAGATAGATGGACACGGCAGCCGAATGCATATATTTGAGGCAGCAATTTTGTGGAAGTTCAACAAATAACGCGAATAGATTTTGCATGGCGGACGTCTTCTGATTCCGCAAACTTTTTCATCCATATCGAAATAACCGATAATAATAATGCTGCTTTAAGATGTCCACTAAAACAATTCTAAAATAGACTATGAGCTATTAGAAAATGAATATTGATAGAAAAGGTTGGGAATACTACAACTTTGAAATGAGCACAGTGAATCAATTTTGTGCTCATATACTTTCCGAATGTTCTCCTACTCCTTAGTAATAAAATAAATAACTGTTATATGAAAAGTACCTTTAGCATATTTGAAAGGGATTCTACTTTTAGATTCTATTAGTATAAGTTGACAAGGGGAATATCAATTCGAAGGGCGATAAAGCATTGGTTTTAAGCCAATCACAAAAATTTGTGAAGTGAAATCTCCAATTTCGCCCACATTATTCGAGACCTGATGTTATCAGATGGATCTGAGTTAATGTGCATCAATCACTTATTTTGAGTGGGTCATTAGGTATCAGTAATTTGTTTTGTATACAGCCGAACGGCTTGATATGAGCTTTAAACTGATCGTAATTGCACAACTACTGAAATGCGAGTGAGTGCACTAGAGTATTCCGCCGAAGACAAGCATACCGTGGCCACTGATTATCTGACCGCTTCTCGAATGTTGCACTCCTTGCACCCTAAAAATATGTTGGCTCACCTTGCCAATGTAAAGCTTTCCCTACGGTAGAAGCGACTAGACACTTTCGCAGTAAGCCATTTCCGCCACTTGACATATCCGCCACGAGCAGTGCTGCTTTATTTGTATGTTATTTAGCGTTTCTGAGATGCTTTGATCATGCAATATTGCGAAATTTTAATCACACAAACTTGAAGTGCGATTGGAGGGAATTTGCACCGAATTCATGGTGAGGGTATTTGCAATATCCAAAATGAATGTTTTTTATTCGGAGAATATTTGCAATAAATTTATTAACAGTTTGGCTCATACATGGAAGATTACCTGTTACAATCGAAGGTAAAACATATTTGCCGCAAATAAGTGAACCCACTCCATGCGTTCCTCCCCCCCCCCCCCCCTCCTCCCCCTTCATCCCCCTCCTCCCCCATCGAGTGCTGAAAGTGCTCGCTGCAAGAGTACTTCAGAACTTGCTAGTCATGCTGATCCACTATAGGGGGATGGATGGCTCCGCTTGTTTAATTGTAATATTTTCTGCACCTTTGCACAAGAACTCTACAGAAATATTCATTGCGGTGACGTCATTCATTAATAGCGCAAAGCGTTGTTTATACGTTAATCTTCCTTTTCTAGTCTTTTATAATTTCCAACGGAAAAAAATGCACATTTATTTGTATAGCTAAATTAAGAGATATGAGATTGATATACTCAAAGGTTTTTTCATTCGCAATAAAATCGGCACAGAATGGATTCGATCTCACAGCAAATCATTTCCGAAAATTTTGAAAATCTAAGAAGATCTAATCTCGTTCTGAAGAGAAAAAACATTCACTTCAGATCTGAGATGAATACACGACAATCGAGCTCTTCGCCATCTCAAATCTGCGCTATTGCTTTGCCTTAAATATAATCTATATTTTTATTATGTCTTTCATTTGTTTTTCATCTTCTATTTGTTCATATTATTCTTACTCTATGTGTAACTCATCATCTCTCAATTCCACTATCATGTAACGTTAGCATTCCGTATCAGTTTTTTAAGGTGAATATTTCTTTATTCGTGCTTATTTGCATATATTCGATTTCATTTATATCTGCTTCTGTGAATGCAAATAAATATGCAATATTCCATCAAATCTATGCTTAGCAAACTTTTTTTCCGTTTACTTTTCTGATCGTCGTAAGTGAGCTTAGAGGGGGTCAAGGCACCAGATTTTGAACCATTGTTGATCACTACTATTTATCACCGTAAACAATTCCCTACCTTCTTTCAAATCTGCAAGGGCGTGAAGCACTCAAAATTGCATCTGCAGGTTGAATCCTACCTCATCTTCTGTGGGATGCAGATGAAGAACAATTTTCTGGCAAAGAGTTTGCACAATCGCTCCATAGGATGGTGCATAATGATTCTTGATGCATTTCTGCAATAGACTGATCTCATTGTGTGCAGCTAAAAGCGCCTATCGTGCCAGGCTGTTTGATGCGTTTCTTCGCTTTTGAATCACTCCAATGTTTTGTCTTTGAAGAAGTTATGAGAGGAATTTGAGAGGAATGAAGGCAATCGAGAGGAATCAAAGTTCTTTGAGAGGAATCGAGGTGATACTTTGGTTAAGGCAGCCGTTGTTCTCAAATAATGGATTCTGAGATTTTTGTATATAATCTCGTTAACTAAATGAATATTGAGAGACCATCGTCTGTTGATTATCTAGAACACTTCAACTGAAACATTCAAATAAGGTGCCAAATGTGCTGTTTTTATTAAAATTGTTCGTTTTTGTTTTGTTAATTTAAGAAGGGAGATAGGCAACAACGTGCAGCTTTCTACATTCCCCCACTCTCTTGACAGGTGAACTATTCATGCCAGGTGGATTGATAGAGAACAATCACATCCTCTCTGAAAGGTAATCGAAGAAAAGGTGAATTGCACTCACTTTCCATTCCGACTATAACGTAAAGAAGATCGGCGAAAAATGTAAACATTCGTACCTATCATCACTTATAGCATCATTTCCTCATCCTTGGTTCCTCACTAGTTCATGTTGACATTGAGAACCTCAGAAAGAAGTAATTGTAAACTTTGTCCCCCATTGTTGCTCATGTTTGGTGTACGTCTGTGAAAAACGTCTTTTCTATCGTCAACATCATTCGATTTAAAAAATTTCTTTGAAGTTCATTGAAAGTTTCACTGCAACTCCATTCGAGAGCATTTTCTCCTTGACACATTTTTCATTACAATCGAAATAACAACTGCTTCATATCAAAAAGAAGACGAATAATCGAATTGATGTGTTTGATCTCTTCTTTTTCTTATTGTCCCGATAAGCAACTCCCCAATAAATGATTCAGTTATGACCTTATCACCTGCAATCTACCCTATTTTTAGCGTTTTTTAGATCAGAGCAATCTGTTCATTGTGTGTACAACGCAACGATTATAGTTACTTGTACTGTGTAGGTCTAGCGCATCTCTTATGGCTAGCTACTATCTGCATCATCCCCCCGTCTTCGCTTTTATTTCCATTTTCAAGCACTGCCATCTGTCTTATTTATTGCAAAATAAAGATGTGCTCATATTGTTGCTGAAAAGTCGGCGAATTAGAGATACAAACACAAATTTCCGGGAGAAATCCAAAACTTGAATATTTGGCTTAACATTAATTTCTCTTCTATACGCCCGTGTTTCGATGAATGCCCTCGGGAAATATGGTCATTTTTTGAGCTTCGGACGCGAAGAACCTCAAAGCTTATTGAGGAGGGAATACTTCATGTGCATCAGAATCAAGCCATGGCATTACTATTTACAAAGTTGATGTAAGATTGGCTGATCGATGGGATGGAAATGGCGCTTTTCGAGAATCAGGTTCGACCGCTAGGATGTTCTTTTTGGAATATTTTTTTCAGGTACAAAGTGATCCTGAAACCATCTCTTTAATACCTGCAACATCGCCATCTCATAGAATAGTAATTCGACTTTCCCAATCCTTCGAACAATCGACTTTCCCATATCTTCACAATTTGCGTTCTAGCACTCTGTGAATATTGTGCTGCAAAGATTTAATGCAAGGTCTTGCAACGAGAAGTTATACAACGCTCTAATCTCGTTTTTGTTTGACTTTGAAACGCTGGTCTATAGTTTTTGGGAAGCTTGCTCGGTGGGGGTAGTTGTCCTGAATGTCCGCGATTTAGAACCTCTAGTCTTCGAAAGCTCTTCAATGGGCTTTTTTACACCAGACTTATTATGTCATTTTAACGTGCCATTTGTTATGTCATGTGCCCATCCAGTGGCGCATTCGACGCGTAATCGCCGTTGTGTAAAACTTCGCAACTGTTATTATCAGTTATTGCAATGGAAGTTTATCGCTGAGGTAAGAAAGAGGTATTCGGTCCGAACAGGTAGCTTTCAGTGTTTATATGCAACGAATGCTGAGTCACACGTAATCAAAGTAGTGCTCATGCCGTTATTGATATTTTTCGTTTGTATATCCGATCACAGAGGCGATGTGGTTACGATTGAGTGCGTAACAACCCATCATCTAGTCATGGATTCTGATGTCTGTTCCACTTGAACACATACCGTCAACAGCAGTATCCCCTCTTTAATTGGGATCGTAACTCCGTTATGAACAGTTAAATTGCAGCTTTGATTTTGGCACCTTCAATGACTTGTAAATTAAGATGGTTAAGTTCGGTTTGGTTCAATATACAGGGAGGTAGAGGAAACACGGGAGGAATATGCGAAATTCGCGTGTATTTAAAATGGTAGAGCTAACCGCCTGGTATTGTGAATCATTTGCAGGCGGTGTGTAATGTCCGAGCAGCAGCCTCTAATCCTGGGTGCATTCACCCGTCAACAGGTAGTCACAGCCGCGGGTCTTGCAGCGGCTGCGTTTGTTGGCTATTGCATCTACTTCGACCATAAGCGAAGATCTGCACCTGATTACAAGCAGAAGATTAGGGAAAGTAAGTGATAGCATCTTTTAATTCTCTTCGAAGAGAACTCTCATCGAGTCCAAAATACCCCCTCAGCAGTATGTGCGCTTTGGATTTGCATTTCTTGGACTTTTTTCTTCTCTAACAAGGCCGGAACCGGTTGATTATCCCTCTGTGAGCTTCATTCCTCTTCCTAAAAATCTACTTTTCCTCCATCCACTCCCTCCTCCTTCGGCGTCCTCTTTCACAAAATATAACTTGATGACAAAAGTTGCCCGAAGCAGTATTCCTGGTGGAGCCAACCGGAGGATGGAAGCTAGGCGAAAGTGTCACAGCCGCTTCACAACTTGCAGTTCGCGTTTTTCTGGATAGTTTCCCACCCATCCTTTGCACCGTTCTTCGTCCAGATGTTCTGCTCCCACGTTCGCTTAATTCCCCATTTTCTTCATTCCTTTCTGTCTCCGTTTAGTACCTATCATGTCCTACTAAGTGTATCTTGAAAACCATGAGCCTCTTTCATTTCCTTGATGTCTACAATCTCTTCAATTGAAATTCAGCTGAAACAGTGAGTAGGGCTATGGATATGCTTGCATTCGAACTGAAGTACCGAGTCCTTGTGTGGTTTGTCATCCTTTTAAGGCTGCCGAACATTTCGGCGCAAAATTGGTATGAAGATTAGTGGCACTGAACTG
>JAARMF010000688.1:57998-68593 GCA_022844705.1 Toxascaris leonina | reverse complement strand
AGGGTGGAGGAGGAGGAAGAAGAGGGAGGATCTGGCTCCCATAACCTACGTTCCTTTGCTCCCCACTGCGGAGAGCGGCTTATCGTTGTTTTCGGCTAACTTTCACTTTCTTTTGCCGCCGTAGATGATTGTGTCGGTGTCGTTCCAAACTTCGTCTTCGCTCAGTGCGCAAAACATCAGCTGCTTCTGTTTTCTTCGCTATAACGAAAGGATGAATGACGACCACTCATCTGCAGTAGTTTGGCTTTTCGGGTGTTACTTGATGCTTGCGACGTTCATGTGATTTCTCGAAGTCGCTTTGATTGGCATAATCCATGAACTCTTTCTAAACAAAGCCTTCATCGCCCAATAGGGAAGCCGTCTTCGAATCCAATAGCGTCCAAGCAATCGCGAAACAAATGTTCGCAAACTTTTCGAAACTGTCACGCAGAGTATAGAGAAATAGAAGGTAAGGAACGTCGTAAAATAAATATTTGAGAGCTTTCGAAGAACGAAGGGAAGAAAAAAACAAGGCAGGAAGGGACTTTCGTTGAAAGCTTGATGAAAATTCGTTGCACGATTAAAAAGAACGCTATGGAAAAAGAAAACTGCGCGCTTCGTCATCGTTCACTTTGTAGGTGTTTGCCGATGCTTGCTGATGAGTCGGACTGAGGTGGGATGCTCGGGAGTGGAAGGAGGAGGAGAGGACCTGGCACCCATAACCTAAATTCCCTCGTTCCTCACTATGGAGAGCAGCTTATCGTTGTTTTTCGCCCATTTTCATTATCTTGCCGCCGTAGATGATTGAGTCGGAGTCGTTCTAAACGACCCCTTCGCTCAGTGTTCAACTTAGCAGCTGCTTGTTTTTTTCCACTTTGATGAAAGGATGAATGACCACTCGCCCATATTGTTCGGATTTAACATACCGAAGAAAGCTAGCTTGACAGAATGGTCCACTTGTGTCTCACGCTAATTTTTTCTTCATCTGCTTTAATACAAGTTTATGTTTAAAGCTCCAGAAGTTTAAAAGCTCTGCTTTAACAGCAGCATGCCCATGATTTTGCTATGAAACTTGGGCAATTAAACCTTAGCGATCGCTCTCCGACTAAACCGGATTGTGGCCCAAGCGAGAAGCTTTTCACATTCAGTATGAGTTGCTACTCGCGCAATAGGCCTATCCGAGTGCGTCAACGAAACGGCCAATCGCTCTTATCTCAACGTTCAATGTTGTTTGTTTTTTGTTCTTGTTTTTTCCTTCTGTTAGGAGTTCAACGCAGTCGTTTTCTCACCTCGGCATAGTCTAACATTTTATAAGTCCGAGTGTTCAAGCATGTCCCTAACAATATTACTCACCTTATTGTTCACGAGAGTATTTAGCGCATCCTAGCAAATCACTCTCGTTGATTTCTCAAATTTCACAGTAAAATCATGGCCATGCTGCTGTTAAAGCCGAGCTTATAAACTGACGGAGGTGAAGAGTAAATTAGCACAGGAGACAAGTGGATTCTGTTGGATCGAGCTCAAACTTGTGTCAAATTCGAATAATACTCTCTTGAAGGATCGAGCTCAAACAAATCGCTAAAATGATTCTCCTATACGCTTCAAAATGATCCCGATGCAAGCTATATTCAGATATATTAAGAAGGGAAACAGTTCACCTGCATGCGTAACATGATGACTGTTCTATAAGGAACTCATCATTTCTTACTGTTTTCGAAAAAACTCATTCCATCATAGTTATTCATCATTTCAACTCCCGTGCAAGGATTTGTGGATCGTGCTATATAGTGACTCCACGAAACTTGCGCTGTCGACGTCTTGCTTCGCAGATTTGCATGATGCAATTAGCAACGGTTAGAACGATGCGATTATCTCTTGCAACATCTCAGTTGTTCCTGTCGTATTCTAAAGCTTGCGTTAGACAATTACGTTGAACTCGAATATCATGCTCGTTATCATCTTATGAATAGATGTCATCAGCTGTCATCCCTTAGACGCAAACTCAACCCGAATATTTGCTCCACCTCAGCCAATAATTGAGCTCGGATAAGGTCATTTACTCAGCATAAGGTCACCGGTTTTGTCCATAGCTTGATCCTTCTCCTCACACATTTTTGATCCACCACTTTGAAGCTTCAAACCCCTTACCATTCCTATAGCTAATACTTCTACTGGACCTTTCTCTTGGAACTCAACCGACCATTGCTTAACTATATTTAATTACTGCTCTCATAAGCAAACAGCTTTACCAGAGTTAAGTGTAAAACCAAGTTCAATAGATATAACACTTCCATCAAAATGGACTATCCAAAAACTCTTTTTGTTCAATTATCTCTTCGTTGATTCTTTTGACTGCTATAGGTAGTGAACCCAAACTATCCATTATCCATCATAAAATCTCAGCCACAGAATATAATTTTTGCTTGCGTTATTTGCAGTCAACTAAGCCTAAGGTTGTTTTAAAACGGGCATGTGAAGTTCCTTTAAAAAAGATCGCAAAACTGCACAATTATTGGATATTGCGTTGTGAGACAATGTTAAGTTCGTTTGCTTCCGAACACTGTACATTATCATCGATGTTTCTTTTTTGATGCATTTGTGCGCGTAAATATCATTTTCTTGCGTCGCTTTAAATGATCGGCAAGTTGAAATTGAAAGCAAGCATTTCGACTCATCGACTCATGGAAAAGTGCGCATCAATTTGCGCTTCCATTTCTCTTAGTGTGTCCTTTTCATCCTGAAACTCGCTACCATCGTTGCATTTCTTTGCTTTCTGCTTCAATTCATGCGCTTTTTTTTTCTCGAATTCCACCACTTGATCTCGAATTCCTTCACGTCTACGATGATCCAGGCTATATAAGAATTAATTCTTGAAAATCAAAAGGTGGACTAAGTGAGACAAGCAGATTTTTTTAGAAATGAAGAAAAAATCACAGTAAAAGAATCCGTATCTACACGAATGAAATATTGAAATTGGATGACTTAAAACTATTTCAGCATAAAGCATGAAAACATTTTCTGAATCTAAAGCTCCAAGAAAAGAGTGAGCGGGTGAGGTAGCCAATAGTCGATGAAGGAAAAGGGGATAATTCAGCTCGAGCATCAAATCTTTTACCCTAGTGCACCTGCCATTCAGCTATGAATCTCCATTCGAGAAGCCAAGAACGAAGGCATTGAGATATGATCAAGTATGCAAGATCGTTCATCAATCAGAATTCGCCGTATGAAAGCTTTCAAGAAATCATGAAGATATTTTACTTTCCAAAGCTGTTATTAATGATAGCGTTCTTCTCTTGCTTCAGCTTCAGCTTCCTATACGTGCCCAAGAGATCCATTCTCTAACACTGCTCCGCAATTGGAGGAGTTGAGTTCTGATTTCGTGAAACGATCAACAAATTCGATTTACATCCTTTAATTTTGCTTCCTCGAATAGAAATATCGAGCAACCCTTGAATGGAAAACAATCTTGGAAAATAAGATGCTGGATGGAAAATTCCTCTTTTACTCTTCCCCTCCAAAAAAACTGTCCATTCGAAGACTCTCTCCTAAAATTTTTGAGAAACTGAATTCTTCTATAAGGAGAAAAGTCCTTTACTTTCACAGCCATAAAAAATCCCAATTATCATCATTCCTTCGCTCGTCACCGAATTTGACTCCCAGCCCTTCTCTCATCCAGTGGTCAATATAACCTGAAGGTTCTAGAGCTCAATTGACTTGATCGCTTTGTCAATCATCGTTACTCCTCTGAATCGCACCGCTTCTTCTCACAACGATTCATTGCACTGCTTTCGCTCACTCGAACAACTGCCCGCTCTTGCAGGTTAATTAGCGGTACATGTACACCGCAAAACACATAGACCATACGATACAGAAACATAAGACCCAGTAATGTTGAACATCTGAAGGTCATAGGACATATGACGCCAACTTGCTCGCATAATTTCAAACGCGCAACTCAAAAGAACCATTCTCTCACACTGTTCTAGATTTTTTTTTTCATTCCTAAACGTCAGTTGCCTCCACATATAGCGCACTGCTGAAATGGAACTGCTACATAAGAGTTTCGACAAAGAAGAGTTTGGCAACAATATCATGAAGCGATGAACACTACTAATATAAGCAAACCTTCGATCACGGTTAGAAACGAGGAGCCAACTATTGCTTTAAAGTACAGCTCAACAAACAAAACATACTAGATGACACACTACAGCATTATCGCTTCCCCACAATCATCGCACGACAGAAGTTATCCTTAGAATGCAGAGCATTACACCTTTTACATGCCTCGGGCGGTCGAACTTTCCTTCACATTACTATTTCGTAACAAATCCCCTTTCGAAAGGCAATGACCATCCATGAAAGGAGAGGCGTCATCTATGCACGTACACTCTGTTTGCACCTTAAATATCCGCATCAACGTGTTTTTTGGCACTTAGCCTTTTTAAAAGCTCAAATCAATAGCTGTGACACCTCGAGGTCAGCGTTTGCTTAATGTCGCCTCCATCTTAGCTGGGTAGACATTGCCTCCGATGCGAGAGGCATAACTATAAAAAAACATTCCCCCCTTAAAACTTGCGAAATGAAAAAAGCTTATCTTCGCTACCACTGTCGTCGCTTCACGTATGTTCTCTTCCTTTCCCGCTACACGCGAATTGCTTTGATCTAGAACATATCATTTTCTTAATACTTAATACGAACGGAAATGCTTAGCTATAAAGAAATTAGCGGGTCTATTCGAGCGTTTTCAAAAAGCTCAACTTTCCCTTCAAGAAATATGGCTATCCATTAAGAGGCAAGCGATTGCTCGCGTATAAACTCTTGTGCTTCTCGAGAAAGCACGTTGGCAGCTGTACTCCCTGTTGATGATCACGAAGTCATATATTTCTTACTCATACATCGATTATTCGTCGTGTTTTCTCAACATATCCTCAATGATGATATTTGCACGAAGCAGCTACATATTCAATTCAGTCAAAACATATTCAGATTAATAGGGAGGAAGTTCGTTCGGGATGAGGAAGGTGGAGTATAGTCATCGACATTGTCGAAGTTGCAAGTTTTTAAAGAATGATTACGAGGCTGGAATTAGCCTCAACAAATATAGATCACTTATGTAATATAGTGTTGACGACCAATTAGCGAGCTGAAAATTGTGGTGTCAAAATTTCCAACAATCCTATCCTCACATCCATCGCATGATGGCACACCGTTTTCGATGAAGAACTGCGCTGCTTGCGTCATTTTTTTTCACTCCCGATATAAGGCCAATAAAAACATTGGTGAAATTGAGGGTTCGCAATTCTTTTAGCATTAGACACAAATCTGGCATGCAAATGATAGTTTGTCATAAAAGTTTTTATAGCGAATCGCTCAAAAAGATTATTATGTGCTTCGCAGAGGTTTCCTATGTCCTCCCGTTGAAAGTTTTATTGTTTTCGAACAAATATAACAGTCCATGGAATATTTGAAACTGCCAAGAATATGGCATTTATTTTCGTTTGAAGAAGAAAAAACAATAGCAGCGAGATTATTTCCCTTTTTTTTTTTTTTTTTTGAAATTTTTTGTTCCACTCAATCTCGTAAAAAATATTCTTTATTCGTCAGGTTATTTGTAAAACACGAGTTGTTTATTCTAGCTAATCTATTCAAAAAATAACTTCCTCATGACATTCGTTTCCCATAGCTGAAAAGGACATGAACGTATGAGTTTGAAAAAAAAAAGCGTTTCTCGTTGTAGAGAACTGAATGAAAAATTTATGAGAAAATCTTCAGAAGAAAATAATCCGCTACGTTATATGGACTATAAGAGTTATGGTGTTTGTGGACCACGTGAAGGATCTGTGGCATGGACTCTTTGTGGCTCATCGTTTCGAGAGCATCCACAAACTTATGTATGCTTTAGGTGAGTGCTTTCTTGATCCTTTTTTTTTCAGTTTATAACAAGCTCGCACGTCAACCAAAAAAAGCTTGAATTCACAAGTGGAAATCGACTGAATCGATTACTCGTAGGCTTTTTCACTGAATAAGATGTTCTGCAACCGCTTACGAAGAAAACCGCCTTTATATGAAGTTACGATGAAAATTTCTTGTTTTAGAGACTTTTTTTTGTTCTGAACGACTTCCTCCTCCGCCTTCCCTCCCCCTTCCGCTCCCTCCTTCCCAAAAAAAAAACTCGAGAAACACTAGCCGAAAGAAGATGGATTTGTAGCGATCACGGAAACGAGAGCTATAGAATGTGCTGTCGGCGGTAACTTATGCCAAAAAAATGATCTCCTGTGTGAACTTTTTTGTCAACTGCTGTCGAACAATTTCGAGAATAATTTTCCACATCTTAGTGTTTAAGAAAAGACTTCAGTTTACCATCGAGTATCCACTGTTGTAATGGTCTGAGGGCAATTGATGCTAGCTTTTTCCATATATAAGCTTATAATTGCTCACATACAAATGATGTTATATATGAAATTATCGTTCATTTGCATTTTGCTCAGAAATTCAGATATTTCGATGGACTAACTGGTGCGTTGAGAGCAAGCAGTTCACCATTACTCGTCTATACGGCTGCACGTATTGTAGTTGACGGTAAGTTTTCGGCGATGAGAAAACAACAAAGAAATAAATCGACAGCATGCAATTTTGCGTTTGTTTTTTGTATGTATTAACTAGGAGCAGGATTTTAGAGATTTGCAGTCTCTAACGAACCATAGCAAATTTGCATCGAAATAATCAAATAAGCGTGTTTACAAATTCGATTTAGCAATGCCTATTTTAAAGTCGTCGTTTGTGCACAATATTTTTTATATATTTGTATGTCTATTTAAAAATTTCATGTCGAGACGACAACGGAACTGGATAGATTATCGAATGTGACGGATATAAACTGCACCATGGAATGAGCTCCCATATAGGCTTTCGAAACAATTCACTAAATTCTAATAGACGCTTAGATAAGCCAAAAAAAAGCTCGCGCATTTGGATCATAGTTTACTCTCATTGAGGTTGAGTGACAATTTCTTGCAGGAAATTTGCATCAGCACTTAGATCGTTGAAATTGCGAATGCACTATAATGCATGCTTTATTCTTCATTGACGAACACTATAATGCACTATAATGAAAGCGATTCTCTCTCATATATAAGGCTACTGAAAAAATACTACTTGTTCGTGTTTCTACGCAATCGTTCTAATTGTTTAGTTAAGATTTATGCTTCCCATCGATAATATGATTGAGAATATTAAAGAATTTTGCAGCAAATATATGAAACATCATGATCGTAATAAATCATTGTAGTTAGGCGTGTATAATTCTTATAAATCAACGGCCGATTAATTTTCAGTTCATTTAAGGTGTTCACTGTAAACAACTTCCGTGTAAAAACGCTGCCGTTTATGCGAAAATACGCTGCGGATCGAGTTGCTATCGTACGCCAACTTCCGAGACTGCTTCTTGGAGTAACTTGGTTTGACTTCAACAATTTTTAAAAGAAATCTCCGAAAGAAATCTAGTGAAAGCACTACGAAATACCCCAGCACTGATAAGAAGCTGAGAGTTGGCTGTCGTCGAGAGACATGAAACCCATAGCTGTTACTATGGTGGTCAACGTTCGACACCCTAATTATTGCCGATATTCTCATTCGTACTTGCAGCAAGATTTGGACACTCATCACTTCCTGTATGCGGATAATGACTGTGGATGTTTGCTTCTGCTAATTTCACAAGAACTGGGTAACTTCCATGCTGCGTTACGACGTCTATGATTCTCATAATAGACATGTTGAAGTCCGATTTCGACTGAGATGATCTTATGTTTTTGTTTTTTGATGTCCAAAAGAAAGCTTCGTTCGCAGAAGGCGACAAACCCGAAACGTTTCGCTATTGAGCAAACACGCAGATACAACCATGACTCATAATTTCCAAGTGAAATACAGTCAAAATGATGTAACTTACGCTAAGAGGAACGGGCTTTTTCAGAAATTTGCCTTGACTATCACCACAAATTTTATTTCAGTCCTGAAAAGACTTCACGAGGAAATTTCGATCGAATTTAGCATAATTTTTGTCCGCTTTTATTTCGGGTGAATCAGTTCTAATAACCATAAGCACTATCAACTGAAAAACGTGTGTACCACTTTCCCCCGTTCATAGCGTCTGAGAGAATCAGTGCATTTTTTGTCGAATTTATGGACGAGGATTGCTTACACGTTTCGTATTTTCCAAATGGATTTGAATTTTGGACAACCAGAGGAATGCTAAATTCTTCCTTCAAAAAAAGTGCTGAAAAGAAGGCACTCTAAGAAATCTTTATTGTATCGCTCTTAAAGCTTTCTTATCTCCGAAATCTGTTGGCATTTTTTCGAGTTTAATTAGCCAATACGTGTTTCGCTTCCAAGAGAGGGCTCATATTTTAGTGGGAAGGAGGGATAAGCTTTATTTTTTGCAGCTTTTTAAGAAGAACATCAATCCCGTGCTTTTGCGGATTTAAAAATATAAGTGCGAGAAGGCATTATATGCTTCTACAAATGTAGTTTTATAGAATATCGTATGTTTTATAGGCTCGGACGGAGAGCATTCTAAGAAAATTTCTTCCCCCTCTATCCCTTCCTATCCGCACCTACTTACCTCTTAATTAACAGAGATCCTTTCCTGCGATCTTTCATTCCTATTATCAGATGTTAATACGTTGCAGAAATCAGGTTGAAAGTATGATCAGCTTTGTGGGCTTAAATGCCGTAATGCTTGCGAATTTTCTCCACATCTGATGCTTTTTTTTTTAGCAATCGCTTCGTCTGACAGGAAAATAATACATAACACAAGTTCTTCATTAACCCATCCTTCAATTAATTTGGGCGATAAATACTTCGAGTAAAAGCGGTGCAACGCGAGGGATTTCTGTTCGAAGACGTAAAATACCGATATTTTCGTATAGCATGATAGCAGCCTTTATTTTTGCATAGCACCGACTATTATTACATCTACGAGAAATTCGTTTGTAAATTATTGTATTGCAGAATTTTGTGTTCACGATCGATCGATCACGAGAATTGCAGTTTTCAATTAAAGAGCGTTGCTGGGCAGGTGATCGAATGATCGGTGAGGCGAATATGCCCATCGCAGACCTTGTTATGCAATCGAATCAGTAAGACTTCATATCATTTCAAATAAAACCACCGAAACAATAAGTATGGCATGTCTTTAAGTACGCTTGCGAGAGGAATAGAACATGATACGTTTCTTCGGTCAATCGCGCGACTATGCAAAAAGCTGAATCCTCATTTGATCTAGCAAAGTTACTAAGTAATGTAAAACGGAAACGTCGCCAAGATGTTTTTCCACACTTTTATGGAGGAACTTCCAAAAATAAAAGGATTGCCGGCAATCTTAACATACGAACGCTCTCCAAACATCACTATTGTGAATATTTTCTGACTAGAATTGCATCAGCTGTTTTTTTTTTTTGAAGAGATCGTAAGGAGAAAATTTGATGATATCTCTAAAAGAACAGATTTGATTGGTCGGTTTCAATTTGATCGGCAATCCGAATCGCGACTTATCCTTGGTGTTCGGTTCATTGGTCGGTTTTTAGTTTCTATAGAAGCTGGACCGCTGATGAATTATTCACGTGACTTGAAATGATGTTTCACCTATCTAGTAAGGTGATAGGTGGTGATGTAAAGTGATAGCCATCTAATTGATTCACACTAAGCTGTGAAAATTTCGTGAGTAAATTTTGGTCGCCTTGGGATTGAGAAATATTGGCTGACACCTTTTTATATGGATCATAGTGAATTGTGGAAACTAAATGCTTTATGATAAAAGCTTTATGACAATAGGCAATGAAACGGATTAGCTTGACATATTTCTTTATTTGTTCGTACAGTGTGGTTTCTATGGCAAGCAGTAAGGTGGCATTCGTATGCTATGCGATTGAGCTTTCTCTGTAGTCGTTATGACTATGGTGTGCTCGGTGTTAAGTATTGTGATACTGCAGTCAATCTTAGCCCTTGCAGCATGGGACTTGACTGAAATTTCTTATAATCTCAGCAGTTCAGAAAGACTAATTGCTGTTGTTAGTTGATGACCCACATCAAACCTGAACATGAAGTTGCTGCTGAAAAAATCGTGCCGTTATCAGCCTCATGCACCTCAAGGTCAGTCGGTGAATTGACGCTGCTACCTTTATATTCCCTAATGCGCACGGACAGCAGATGGAAGAAAGCTTACGACGATGGATGAAGTGAAAAAGAACCGAGTCTTGAGTCTCTCGCATTCGGTACGCTGTAAGCAGTTGGGCCAGAATCGTTTTCTGTGCGCTATTGTTGCAACTGAATAGTATACAAAAAGCATCGAGATGTGATGAGCAGGTGTTTAATCGAACTCTCATTCTTAAATGAAACGCAATATCGTCTCCCGAGCACCTACTAGACGGTAAGTGGAAGTGGGATATGAGCTCGATGCGTGCTAATTTCTTCGTTCATTCCACTTGCATAGATAGTATTTCGTGACCACGTGAGCGGGGCTGAGTGCATTCCAGATTATGGAAACTGCTAGCTAGAAGTCATCGAGTTCCACCTACCAAAGTTTCTATAACATGGAGTGTTTAGAACCCTCTATTCCCCCT
>JAARMF010000688.1:39924-57731 GCA_022844705.1 Toxascaris leonina | reverse complement strand
GAGCGAGAGCTTCAAACAGACGTTACCCGTATTGGAAGTAATGTGACCGTAGAAGTACCTTCTATTACGTGCTATGCTTTTTTAATTAAACTATTCATCATGATCTCATGGTGAAAAACACCTGTACTCATCTGCAAGTTGCTCACTTCCACAATCCTTTCCTCCTCCCCTCCCCCACTTGTTGTCACGAAAAAAACGAGGCAAGCGGGATCATATGCAGGCGACAGAAAAAAAGACAGCAAATGCCGTCGATTTATTAAGAAAAATAATAAAAATGGGTTTAAGCGTCGCGATGCACCCAGAATAATGTTTACAAAAAGGATGGGCATATCGAAAGAGGGAACTATTATCGAAACGACAAACGAGAATAGTCGTTGATGATTTGAACTCAAATTGCGAGTAATAAAAGAGCGCGATGATAACAAGATATGATTTGCATAATCATTTATAACAGCTTTGTGATGCGGTTTAAGATTGCAGTACTTTTGCACCTTATATGCGAAAAAGAGGATGTGTAGTACGACCGCTCAAGGGATGCGTCGAACACCTAGGTCTTTCAGCTATGGGCTGGTGCTATTTCTTTAATGCAGCCATTAACTCTGTTGATTTCTTGCTTGAATTCTGCAAATGAATAAAAAGTTCTTTTGAGAAATACAAACTGGCCTATTCGAAGATTGCTGATCCTACTGCTGCCTTTTTTTAACTTCCACTCCTCAACAACTTTCGATAACTCATTATTTTCAGGACACTTATTACTGAGCCGATAAGGTTCATTTTTCGAGCTCTTTATTAAACAGCAAACAGAAACGAACCCATCAAATCAAGCAGGAGCGGATCCTGGCTATCAAAGAAATGAGCTGCTGAGTGGAGGAGAGAAACGCAGTTAGGAAGAAGATCACTTTGCACTAGCATTTCCGGCACTTCATCATTATTGTTACTTTGTGTGAGCGATGAAGGGAACTTCTAAAGGCAACCACTTGCTCATGAGAATTATTCAAACGATTTTCTTCGTTGATTGCTTCTGACATGAAGTGTAATGCCGTCGCGAACATATAAGAATTATAGCATGAATTTTTGCATTTTTTTAGTACAAATCTTCTATTTGTACACGCGTTGAGTCACTGAAAATTCTTTACAGTTGTCATTATCCTCGTAAATGTTTTACTTCAGCAATAGTGCCATCTAGTAAAGATGTTGTTCTCAGACGTTGAGCAGTTTTTTTTAATTATATCAAAATGTAACTAGGCTCTGGTTATGAATCTCGATCATATAATTCACAAAGTGGTACTAAGGTGGAGTAATATCTTCGTTCAGGTGTACGTGTTTCTGCTTGTCTATCCAATAGTTTCAATTCTTAAACAGAAGAAGCTTGAGCTAAAAAATTTTATAACTACAATATACATCATAAATTTCGCAACACCTTCCTCATTGATTTATGAACTCCTAGAGCTGTTGAAAGCTTTTCCACTTTTTTAAAGCATCAATTACGCATCTTCTTTGGCCCAGGTTTAGCTCGAGTGCTTCATCGGCGCTTTAGCCAAATCTTTTGTTAGCGTTCGATGTTCACTATAAAATGATCTTCTAACTCAGTTACCTTTTGCTTTCGATCGAATAGTCGCCTTTCTCAACAAGCATTATAAGATTTACGAGTCGGATTGACGCCGACAGTAGGCTGCTCAAAACGGATCTACAATCATGGAAGAGAAAGCCAATAGAAAATTCTTGCCCTTTTATTGTTTCGTAAATTTACGAAAAGAAAACCTTTGTGGTGTTAGCTTGCTAGCAGCATAAATTATCATTTGCTGACCTTTATTCTTCTATAGCTGATCAAAAAAAGTTGTCTAGCATCTGGTAGAATTTGTGTCTCACATATTGCGGCTGTCGAAATCACATTCGATGATGTAATATATCACGAGGAAATGTATTTTAGTTATAGAAAATTAGCAAAAAAAAAAAGAAAGAAACAACAACAGAAGCTACCTCAGACATTGACGGAAGACTCACTTCCTAAAAAAAGCTTTTCAAGGTTTTGTTTTTGTTTTCTAATGACGAATAGAAACATTCGTTCGGAGACGGGGACGAATTCGAGATCTCTTCCTTGTCGGGCAATTACTCAACCACTGAGCTACTGCGGATGTTCCCAATGCCCATTATTTTCTATTTTTGTCAGTTCTAGCGTGCATATAATACGCCACTTCCGATGAGCGTAGAACACCACAATATCAGATTTGAAGTGACGCGATAGAATGATCTCTCATAATAGACATGTTGAAGCCCCATAAGTACTAGAAATTCTGAGTGTACTTTAAAATATATTATTACACTTTTCTAGTATATGCAGGTTATGAAGCGTTCAAAGGTGAATCTTTATGCTGTCATACCCCAGAAAAAAAGAGCATGACGTCGTAGAAAGCGATTTTCACAAAACAGGGATTATTTCTTTTGAGCATAACTATTTCTTTCAGAGAAATGGCTTTCGTATTGCGACCGGCCAACTCATCGAAGCAGTTCAATTGCCATGTGATCCTTTCGGTTCACGTTATTCCCGAGCAACACGATGTTGTTGGTGGGTTACTCTCGAGCAACTGTTCTGTGAAATTGTCTCTACCATAAATCTCCTCTACTGAAATCCACTTTAGCTGCTTTGATAATGTTTCGTATTGACAACTAAATTTATGATATTAATTATGAATGGTCACATTACCCAATGACGGTTTCGCATCACGGCGAGTACGATCCGCCGAAAAAGATCGCAGCCCCTGCTGCCTTGCAGGTACTTCTTGGAAGAAGAAAGGCTAGGAGAAGGAAACTCCGAATAACCGAAACTCCGAACTGAATATATGTATATATATATAAATACATATATATATAAGTGGCCTGCTCGCCTGGCCAGCGGGGTGGCGTCATTTATTGGCTAGAACAATGCAAAACCGCGGGCCCTGGTACCCTAATGGAAGCGCATTGTGACCGGCAGCGTCATCAACGTTCGACAGTCCGGTCAATCAAGTGATCAAGTGAATTATGAATGATTTTCAATAGAGTCTTTGTTCCGCTTATAAAAAAGTCCGCCACTTCTTCGTTGCCTCGCCATAATTTTTTCGTGGCGAGCAGGGGCAGAGCGGAACAAGATAAGAATTTGTAGATAATTTTTGATGACCTAAGCGGCTTTGTAATCCACAGATGGGGAAAGAAGAAAAGAGGCAATGAAATCTATGGAGAGCGAAACACATAAGAAACTCTGAGTTTACTTTGAAGTAAATTACTGCACTTTTTTAGTATATGCAGCTTACTAAGCCTAAATTATTAATGCTTCTGATCTGTTGTGATACTTTCAGGCAATTGATTGAACTAAAGAAGCAAACAAATTTCTTTTTTACGAATCTCAGATTTTTTTCATTTGTGAGGTGAAATTATACAAGAAGCTACTTTTACTATCTCATTCGAATACAGACAATAATCCAGTAGCATAAAAATTTCTGAATTCGAAAAGATGCCTGAAACGAGATTCATCATTCATTTTTTTCATAGATTATAGCAATAGATTGCAGAATCTATAAAGTTTCCTAATTTTAGACACAGAGGAACGCATTAATATTATGAGCACAACAATAGAAGAAGCTCCCATGTCGTATGATGACAATTCGCACGTTTCCAGCCCTGCAGTAGGATCTTCGATAGCGAGGTGATAGATGCATTATTCTTTTTTCGGAGACGGCTACGTAAAATATGAAGAGTGAAACTGTTCTATTCACACCATTTGACTCATTAAACACCTATAAAATGTTAAGGTGTAGTAGCATTTTGTTCATATTTGAATATGTTTCAGGCACTAATAAATTCATATAGATAAGAGTGCGGAACTTTTGTGGGATGATAACAAATGCACTTGATCCAAATTCTACACTTCTAACAACAGTTTTTAAATCCCACTGTACTAAAATATATATTGTTTCGAATCGATATACATGTGAGTGGCAAGTCACGAATCATATTTATGAATTCGACAACAAATCGAAAATTATACCTGCATTAAAGCTTGAGGCCAAAAATTGTGGAAGCTTTATGGAAGCAAGAAATCTCGTTGCTTTCTAAACGAAATTAGCCCAGTTTGACTTATCGTCCTTGAGGGAAGTACGTGGCCAGTACGTTTACTATTAATATGTGGATCATCTCGCTTTGGCCTTTTATCAGCACTATCATATTCATAATGCTTGAATGTTTTCGTTTTCGTATATCGCCAGTCACTTCATATACTAATATGTGTTTCTTTATGGTTGGATGAAGCAATTGGAATGAAAATATTCAGGTCAAATGGAGTGTCGGCATCTTCGACGAGAAACTCTGAGCGTCAACTTCCCGAAGGTTTTTTTAAACAGCAAATCGAGAAATTGATACTCAAATAGTTCCATTTATTTGATATTTGTCTCATCAACTCACGCTTTTCTCGAGGAAAATATGCGCTAGTGAATATTTTATAAGAGAATGAGCTTCGGCATATTTGTCGATGCAGCATTTTCTACTCACATTTTTAAGGCCATTAATAATTTCTTATTCAATGATAGTATTTCTTTGAATATTTAGAGAGTTTACAAAAATCCTACAAAATTCCATTGTAAATAATTCTTAAACTTTTTTTTTGCAGGATGGGAAGCACGTATTGATCGTTATGGACGAGTGTTTTTTATGGATCATATAAATAAACGTACCACTTGGGAAGCGCCTGAAATGCAACAAAATAATAACTGTGATGAAAATTGTAAACGGTAGCTTTCCTTCTGCGAAAATATTCTTCCAATCTGTTTTTTATTTCCTCAAAACAGTATAAAATGCAGCAATCTTTATTTATGGCATTTCGAAGTATATTTGATTGAACACGTCGATATTATTTATTACATAGAAATGAGAAAGTGCCATGAAGGTCTCGTGAATTCCAACAAATATCTCACAAAGCTGTCCCCGGAGATGTGTACTTCACATAGATTCCGATATGATTCCATGCAACATTTAATCAATTTTATATCTGAGGTATGTATCATTATACCATCAAATTTGCTGCGGAAATCACTTCCATCTGAAGAGTGGATATGGAGTATTTCGACTCTAGTAATAATTAATACTTTAGTAATTATTTCATTACCTTTATCAGTCGTATTTCTAAAAATATTTGTACTCGCCATGTTTTAATGGACGAAGAAAAAGGAGGAAAAACATAAGAGTTCCATTTAACAAGACGGAGGAAAGGCGTGAAAGTTTTTTTTTATTACACGTTAATGAAAAAATATTTGAGCGGATTTGTGGCAAATTTATAATTGTTAATTATGAAGTGAAAAAGGATATTTGCTTCAACAAAAACTAAGGTTTAGAATCGACACCTATCTGATGAATTTGTAAAAGTACGAGGCAAGAATAACGACGGAGATTATCGCAATACATGAATAGGAAGTAAGGTTGTTGTTGTCATTTTTGGGGGGAGGGGAGGGGAGGGAGAATATATATGTCTAAATTTTGTTTTTTCTTGACTTGTAATGTACTCATTGTATTTAGTTATGTATGCGCTCGACGTACAATTGTTGGAGGACCGCCTTGTAGTTCATCGCTGATCTTCGACAACAAGGAAATGGCATCGTTGTCGCCGATTAGATTCCTACAGCGACATGACTTCATCAATTTACTGCACTGCAATCAGGTTTATTAAGAGTTTAAAGTTGTGAAAAATTCTTAAAGATTCAAAAACATCCAAAATACAAAAAGAATTTTTCATAAGACCGAAGGGGAGCTAGTTTGGAATAGTTTTTGAGGGATGAGGAAGTTTTATTTCGTAGGAGCGCATGTTTCGATTGGATTTATGCAATTATTGAATAGAGTGCAAAAAATCTGATTGTGATAATGAACAGCTTGTTTTGAAGGAATAGGAAGGTGGGGCAAGAGAAGTGGGCGCTATTGGTCATTGGGTAAAGCTGTTGAATTGCTATGCATAACTAGCGGTTCAGCCACCGTATTCAGGAATATATTCTAAGTTGTATGATGTAGATGTATACTACAATGGCATTTGCATGGTTGCACCGACATTGTTTGATATATTAAAATGGCTTCACTGTGCTTCAGATACAGGCTTCATTGATTGAGCGATTGATTATAAATTATACGTTAGGAATCAAATAAACCGCATCTTCACGGTCCAAAATAGGGATCAAAGTGTAGCCTCTTTTGTCATTACAGCACCAGCCATGGCCAAAAAACGAATTGCTCAACGACCGGTGAATAATATGCGCATTCAAGTACGTTATCTCGTTTTTAGTGCTTCTCGTGATCAAAGGATCATAAATGATCTGGCCTAGATAACGCTGTGCATAACATTTAATTGCATTGCTATTTCGACGATTTCCTAATGTACAACTACTAGAAGTGGATATTTCATATTTCAGGAAGCATTGCAATTGTACAACGATAGTCCCTATTTGAAGCATATAATTCATCGTATACGTAAAGATGCGTCGAAATTTGAACGATTTAAACACAATCGAGAATTGGTCGAATTTCTCAATTTGTTCGCCGACGAAACACAACCACTTCCAAATGGATGGCAAATGAACGAAAAATTCGACAAACAAGTTGGATTGCTTATGCGATGCTATAGACTGCAATAATCGCTTCATAGCTTATTGAGCCTCTATAGTAGTGAATTTGGGGCGGTCGAGGTCTTCTCATTTGAGCCATACTTTCACTGTGCATTTATGGCCACGAGTAAGACGTGTAGTTAACTTGAAGTCTCAAGTCCGGTTGAAAATACGGATGTTGGAAAGGGACAGTGAAAGCATCAGCTGAAAATTTTTGCTCACAGGAATCTGAACAAGTAAACCAATATCGCATGCACGATGAACTTCCCGCTTTGTCGAACCTATTAATCGATTTCATTCGTTATGTTCGAATTAGTGTTTGATTGGCATTATGGCTTTGTCGTATGACTCATTTGTCAGAGATCATATTCTCGAATAAATTTGCTTTCCCTGAATGTAGTGACAAATCGTAGAATTAAGGATGTGATCGAATGCATCCAGGAAGTATTACTATTGCAGTTTATATTGCAGCGTCTATTTGTGGATCATTTTGGGCGACAAACGACTCTCATCGATCCCCGTCTTCCTATGCCCATTAAGAGGCGAACTCGTAGTGCACCTCCAATACGTCGCAAGGTAGCGCTAAAACTTCTTTGTAGCTTTGTCTATATACCGTACTGATTCCTCATCCCCAAAATAAGTGTCAGTAGCTACAAAAAAAGGCAAAGATGAGTGGTTTAAGAGTAACTGAGTGCTGCTGTTTTACTCTCTAAGACATTCTTTCAACAGCCATCATATGAGTTGAAATTGAAGTGAAGTTATCATTCGCCGATTCTTTCAATCACTTTTGATTCTGAAGTCGTCTATTGAATATAACTGTTAATGGCTGAAGTCAATTGAGCAGGACTTCAACGGGAATAATATACTGGATATCGTACATCGAACTGCCGAACTACAAGCGCTGATTGAGATGCGGATGCCAGATATTGCTCCAAAATTGTGTCGAAAACTTCAGATTATAAGGCGACAAGGACAAAGTGCCCTTGTTCGATTCGCCAATGATATCGACTTGATCACTGCCCTTAGGTAAGAGCAGTCGTTTAAGGAAATTACAAGGGAAATGGGAAGATCGTAGGAATGCGAGAGTTTTGTTGTAGCACGAAGCAACAAAGAAACAACCGCACAAAAGGTGATTAATATCGTCTCAAGTGAAATTTTATTGGATTATTGCTTAAGGAACAATTGCTCAAAAGTTGATCACTTTGATTTGCTTTCTTTATTTTCGATCTAAGGATTGGTTGCACTTATCAGCTAAAATGGTCTCATATAATCAAAAACGTATATCCAAATATAAGTCTGATTTAAATCGATTTTACAGATCATTTTTATAGTCTATCGCTAAAAAAAGAAAAAGAAAAAAAGCTGAAATATTTCGTTGATCGATCGTTGCAGCTATGAAAATCTCATACGAACACAACAAATCGAACTCCATATAAATTATCTAACTGTGCAATTTTTTCACGCAAATTTTACGCAATTAATAGCGAAGCGAGAAAAAAAAAGCTTTTTCAAAAATATGAGTGGACTTATTGAATTGTTTGCTAGATGAATCACTTAACGGCTTCATTTCTTTAGCGTTTTGGAAACCGAAGTGAGTGACAATCAAGTGAGTTTCGACGATAAACTCGAACATTTCTATGCGTCACTTCAAAGAAATGGTTACGCTCAAGGTCCTAGTAAAATCAAGTATGATTTTCTTTTTAACAATCGATTCATTAACACAAAAGCAATTTGATTATTTATGTTAATGTGAATTCATCTGCTAATGGCTGTCGTTTAGCGCACTCATCTTTCGATTCCCTGAATGGCGTATAGACGTCCGACTTTATATATGCGATATAGTTGAGGGGATTGTATATTGCATAAATGAGTCTTTCTAAAATATCTATATGGCATCGGTAAAGATGCATATATAATAGAATCTATTCTAGTATGTAAAGAAGAATATTAAATGTTTTTGAGCTTTGAAAAACGAAAATTTCAAAATTGACCTAGATCGATGAAATTTCGAATGTGGGATGCTTACTAGAACGGATCTATTATGTTTGAATTGTTGGCTAGCCAGAATGATATACNCTATAAAAATGCTTTAACATTTTGAATATTTGGAAGACCGGAAAGACTTTACTTCATAGAGAGATTCGGCTATATTGGTTGAGTCTGGTAATACGTACAATAAAAGAGTGGACGTTAACAAGCCGGTTATTCGTTATCTTCTTTAACAACGTTTCAGATAAGAACTTGATGCTTATGATATTCCATCCGAGTTTTTTTAGTCGAGTTGCTATAATTTACGAAAATTGCATGTTGTGGTTTTTGTTTGCTGAAAACCGAAGATGTTCAGAAATCATTTTCTCGCAGAGGATGGCATTACTGCAACTTATATAACCATCAGTTCTGAAACTTCAGTAATTAAACAAAAGAAAAGTGCGTCTAGCGAAAGATTAGTGATTCTACAGCTAGTGATTTAGGGGCATAATTTCATAGAGAAGAAGCTGAATAATTTGTACTTTTATCATTATTAGTTTGCTCAAGTTATGGAAATTATGGAAATTATGAAACTGCTCAAGTTATCTTGCAGGGCTTAGGTACCGATGATTTAGAGCTAATCGGCATCGTCGTATCGCGATCAGAAATCGATCTAGCGGAGATCAAAGTTAAATTCGAACGGAAGTATCACAAATCGCTCGTCGAATTCATCAAATCGGATTGCTCAGGCGCCTATAGTGAAACGCTAATCAGTGTCGTTAATGGAAATCGACAGTGATCTAAAAGAGCCGTCATTGATTACACTTAAATGATGATGTGAAAGAGAGAGGAGGGGGGGGGGGGGGGGGAGGGGAGGGAGGCGGGGGGAAAGGGCGGTTTGCAGGTGCTGGAATATTATGCGTTCTTGCATCACACTCACCTGATCAATCGATTTTATATTCATCAGCAAAATACGGAATATGCAAGGTAATAGGTCCACAGTTTATCTGAGCGGATCATCAAAATCCTCAAAATATTCGTTTTTTCTGCAGGCGAGTCCGGGGAAAAACGGAAGAAATGATCGGTGTAAAACGCATTGAATTTTTTTATTTGTATTTTCCATCAGTATTGGTAGATAAGCGTAAATTATAGCATAAATCATCTTAAGATATACATTATCGCCCATCAAATTTTGTTTCTCGCCAATTTTCCCTAAATTAGACGAGCGGGATGATCGGGGAAATATACGCGCAGAGACAATTTACGCAAAAAAAACCTAACAATCGTCGTTAGGAGGTCTCTCTCTTTCTTCCTCTATTGCAGAAACAAATGTATTTTAGGTTCCGTTTGCGACGATGCCACCTTCTTAACGATGCATATAGTCAGATACTTGCGGCCGATCCTCTTATGCTAAGGAAAGCGCGTATTTCCGTTACATTTGACGAAGAAGACGGGTAAATATTTGCAAAAATTTTGCTGCACCTGAATTCCACTGCAGTGCTTCGTTGCAGTAAATTCATCAGCTCAAATATAAGCAGCGACTCGTCACCTAAACATTCTAAGATTGAGGTCAACGTTTAACTTTCTAAGACGGATTTCTTAAGTCCTACTCAAAATAATTATTCTTTTAGTTGTTCTTGTGCCGCCGAAATCTTCAATCAAAATCGCTTGTTTGATTTTCAACACCAAAAAGAAAAGTAGAAAATCATAAATAGTTGTATTTAAGAAGTGATCGTAAAAAATATCTCAATTTTTTTGCAACGGTTTCTTCAAAAAAAAAGAAGTCATCTTTTTTCGATGGCTTTCATCGAGAGAACTCGGTCGATAAATGACAAGCTGACTTCATTCGTCATTTTTCGAGGTAAAATATATATCTAAGAGTGTTTTTTCTTTAAATTGCCACTTAATTCTCCATCAGCAAATCTTCAGCGATTTATGGAAAGGATTGTTGCAAGTTTTGTGAGATTTTTTTTTGGCGCAACACATTTCGGGCATCGATCCCTTAATTTATTGCCTACGTATGGCATTGTTTTGATATTGTTCTTGTACCGTTAGAATTGACGATCGTAGTTCCGTTTATATTGAAAATAATATTCTGCAAATTCTACAGATAGCCTATAAACATAGAGATAATATGTCCGAAAGCATTTTGCCTAACGTTTGATGAACTATTTATTACGACTGCTTGTTGTTATAAACACTTGGGGATGCGCCGAATCAGATAGAGATGTCGTCTATATTGCCTTTTCCGCTCATTGAGCCATAATCATAGTAACAACCCTCAAACTTGGGTAAGCTGGGTATTTGTAGTAACAAACAATTGTAAAACATATTATTATTATTACTATTATTATTATTATTATTATTATTATTATTATTATTATTATTATTATTATTATTATTATTATTATTATTATTATTATTATTATTATTATTATTATTATTATTATTATTATTATTATTATTATTATTATTATTATTATTATTATTATTATTATTATTATTATTATTATTATTATTATTATTATTATTATTATTATTATTATTATTATTATTATTATTATTATTATTATTATTATTATTATTATTATTATTATTATTATTATTATTATTATTATTATTATTATTATTATTATTATTATTATTATTATTATTATTATTATTATTATTATTATTATTATTATTATTATTATTATTATTATTATTATTATTATTATTATTATTATTATTATTATTATTATTATTATTATTATTATTATTATTATTATTATTATTATTATTATTATTATTATTATTATTATTATTATTATTATTATTATTATTATTATTATTATTATTATTATTATTATTATTATTATTATTATTATTATTATTATTATTATTATTGTTATTATTATTATTATGCGCCTAAGAAACAACAGTGTCGTTAAGGATGTTTAATAGACTCTTTGAATATACCATGCATGGGCGAGGATGCATTCCTACATTATTCAACAAACATTTCCAATTTTCTTTTGTTTCAAACTGATTGTAGTTTCAAACATAGTTTCGAATACGCAATGAATCTCTCACTTCAGATTGGATTATGGCGGACCATCTCGTGAATTATTCTTTCTACTCTCTAGAGAACTTTTTAACCCTTATTATGGGCTTTTCGAATATTCTGCAAACGATACTTATACGGTTCAAATAAGTCCTATGAGTGTATTCGTCGATAATCATCTCAAATGGTATTGATATTACTTTCTTTTTTCGTTTAGCAGCCATATACGACATGAAGTGAGTTGGGCTGATTTAAATCAATTTGAGTACACCAAAGCCAAGAACAAATTATGCTTTCGACGACCTTTTACCTTATTGAGGACACGATTTGAGTCACGATTTAACTTTAATATAGCGGTAAACAAAACATTGTTGAAAGCAATGGTACAGAATTTTTTGGCCTCAAATGTGGATAAATAGATTTAAGCGATTATGTAATTCAATTCCGTTACAAATAGTCGCACCGCAATAATCTCGAAAATGACAGTTTTAAACCTTAATTGAAAGAAACCGTTCTATATTGATAACTGTCCGGATTAAATAAATTGCTTCATAGCGCTGGCTGTGTTTAAATTTCTGAGGGCTTAGAGGTAAAAAGGAAGCGAGGAAATGGAGACAGTCGTAACCGCAGAATATGTGAAGGGGGCGGGGGGGNAGGGGAGGGAAGAACCTCACATTAGCAATCGATCTGTTTGTTAACGGATATTTTATCTTTTTTTTTATTCCTCCTGAATCCCTCTTCTTTCTACATTGATCAGCAAATTTAGATTTCTTTCGCATTCTCTCTTACTTATTCCACAAATATTTCCTACCACAAATGTGATATCACTGCAACGCTCTACGTTTTTGCATAAAGAAATTTCTCCAACAATAACAAATCCCCATCCGCTATCTATAGGAGAGCATTTTTAAGGATGCAATTATGTGGTCGTGTTCTGGGACTTGCTCTTGTTCATCGATGTCTTATCGATACGTTCTTCACACGAGCCTTCTATAAGCTTCTTCTCGAAGTGTAAGTGCTATCCTTTTTATCAGCTATTTTACGATCGTATTGTTTTCCTTTGACGCTAAATCATTCGTAGAGATAAACTTTACAGCCACAATTATCGAACATATTCGATACCTCTTCAAATAGTTCTCAATATTACGAATTCGAGTCTTTGAAGTGACCAGAGCTTTCATTTATATTTTAATTAACAAAAAAACTATCAAACATTTTCTCCGCATTTTTTTCTCTCTCATTGAGTTTTCAACTATAAAATTGAACCAATAACTATTATTCGTAGCTATTTCTTCGAATCATAATAAAACTCATATATTATAGGCCTTTTACGATAAGCGATTTACAATCGATGGACTCACAATTTCACAATAGTTTACGATGGATAAAGGAAAATGAGATCAGCACCGATATGGAATTAACTTTTTGTACCACACAGGATATCGGTGGAGAGGTAATGAAATTATCATTAAAAAGAATATTTACATATATTTAATAAGATGGGCTTATTTTATTTGCTCGAAATAGATCATAAAATATTTGGGAACTTATCAAAGGCATCGTCGTTTCTTAATCCTACCTTGAATATCTTGAACAGCTGTGACTTCATCGATTTCGTCGTTCGCCGCATCGATATAGTCGGCAATTTTTCCATCTTTCGTGATCCAGAGTTCATCGCATCCAAGCAACACCATATAGACGTTGCAATGGATCTTCCCATCTTGTTTGTGGTCTGCCGCGTTCTTGCTTTCCCAATCGTGCAGCATCGTAAAAGAGTTCAAATGAAGTACATTAATTTGATGATCATCCGATCAACGATAACGCGGCAAATATTTCAGTTATCTCAAGAAATATTTTAGAGGGAAAAGGTCACATAGGAAGATTAGAGGGAAAATTAACCACATATAGGATCTTAAATTGCATTTCAGCTCCCCCCTCCCCTCTCTCCTTACGTTAGTTCATTTCGTTATTCAGTAAGTTTCCTTTCAACTATCGTTAAACTAATCGCAAATATCGTATGTTTCTGTTTTCGATGCTATTTATAGATTATCGAGAGAGAGTTGATTCCTAATGGAAAGAGCCAATTTGTAAACGAAGAGAATAAGGATGATTTTATCAGTTTAATGGTAAAGTGGAGAATTGAACGTGGCGTCGAGGAACAATCGAGAGCATTACTCAAAGGCTTTCATGAGGTGCGTTTACGAGAAAATTTTTGACAAAATGGCCTGAAGGAATTTGTATTTAAAAGTGTAAAAGGTTACGATTAACCCTTCCAACGTAGTGTTAGAATTGCATCAAATGTATAATATTATATCAGGATGTAACTTTATATAGATGAGGATTGTAGCAATAGTATCATTACAGAGGTAATTGAAGTTGCGGTTTATCGTCCCTCTGTCCATAAAAGAGTTTCACTTACAATATGCGTCCACAACAGTCCTTCACGATGATCTGAGAAATGAATTTGCGATGTTTAATCATTAATAAATAAAAATGTGGATGAATCATCCTTGGAAATTTCTCGCAGTATTTTTGGAGCATCCAATGGAATGAGTGTGTTATTTAAAGGTGATCGAACCTGAACACTTGCACGTATTCGACGGAGATCAGCTTGAGCTGATCCTTTCCGGAACCGTCGAAATCAATATAGAGGATTGGAGAGATAATACTGAGTACAAAGGAGGCTATCACTCAGAACATGTGTGCATCAAATGGTTCTGGAATACGGTTTACGCTATGACCAATGCCGACAGACTTAAATTGCTTCAGGTGCATTTCACAAGCTAATTTATTACGCGTAACATATTTTAGTATATCTTTCACCTCGTTTAGTGAAGAAATTATTTCCCTAAAACGAATTACTATTTTCCCTCCGCAATATCCCAGCCACCTTATCATCTCAAACTCTAGAAAAGTGTTCTATGAATTCCACTCATTCAGACAATCATTGTTCGTTGGTGGACATCAAAAAAATTTCGTCCTAAGTCCTCCTCACCTGTTGAGAAACACCAATCATCTAAGCAAAACATTTGATGAAAGTTGCTATTGGCGAATTTGGTCTCATATATTAGATAGCGAATTGCTCTGTAAATGTTATCACTTACTCACTTCGCATTTCAGTTGGTGACTTCATAATTTTATCTTCTAAGCTTCTAGGACTTGGTATTCGCCCATGCTTCTTCTCTTCTACGATTTGTGGTCAACCACCCAGTGTTTCCTCTCTCAACTCCGTCTGAGATTTTACGCTTCATACAAAAATATTTGCAGTAGCACATCCAACTATGCAAGAAAGTTTCGCATTCTAGAATTAAGTACTATAGGGTCAACAATGCTGAAAATTATGCAACGAACCAAATGAATACTTCTTTCACATGAATACTTCTTAAGTGTAAATGTTATATCAAATTCAGTTCGTTACGGGTACATCCAGTATTCCCTACGACGGATTTCGAGCATTACGTGGCTCCAACGGGCCAAAAAAATTCACAATCGGTAAGCAATCTCCTGCTATCAACTTCAATGTGATCGCTCCAATACATCAACGCTTCCATATGGGGAAATTTTGCTCGATATGCCAAGTGAACAAAATCAAGATTGGCCGCCAATAAATGCTTCACTTTATTTAGTATTTAAAGTGTTCAAAGTACTTAAGATATTCAATTTTTTAATGTATTTAAGTATGCTTGAGTATTTTTATTTAAGCATAAAATGTAAACGTATTTAAAAAAGCTGAGATAGGTCTTATTTATGGCTAAACAATATGATTAGTGTCAGAAGAACTAAATGGAGTCGTGGATTTCAAACGATTTTCAATCGCCGCTCAGCACATATAGTCTTTACTCACCTATTAAAACAAGAGCGTTGTATACGCTTAATTCTTATGTGACAAAAAGATATCAGCGCTCTTCAGCAATACCTACAAATGAATCGGCAGTACTATTGAGAATGATGGTATTTCATTGTACGGCTACCTACTGTGCATCGTAAAAGTCATATATAACTCTAGCTGTTGGCCTGCCAACATAGTCGAGAAAAAACAACAGCAAAGAAGTCTTATTAAACTACACATTCCATTGGCAAAAATATTCAGCAGCAGCTCGACTGATTTCATGATAAGGAAGTGTGTAACCAATCTAACGTACAGGTAGACAAACGGAAAGAACAAACGTACCTCATCAATTACCACATTGAGTTATAACTTTGAATTGAATTCAATTCTTCTGCCGATCACATTCGATGCATCGGATACTTTGACTTTTTTTTTTCAGAGAAATGGGGCACTGAAGATAGCCTGCCACGAGCGCACACATGCTTCAATCGACTTGATCTACCACCATATCCAACTCATCAAAGGCTAGACTCCAAGCTCAAAATTGCCATCAACGAAAGTATCGCCTATGCCATCGAATAGCTCAAAAAAAAAACATAGTGAACGCAAGGAATTTTCCTTCTTAAACATTTTCTCTTTACGCGTATACACACCTAGCAATAACACTATCGACTCATAAAACAGTATTTGTTTGGCTGAACAGATGAAGCCAACCTCCAAAAGTTCCTCGAGACTCCGACCAACCACTAATCTCTTCTCTCACTGACTGTTCGATGAAATCTCCCTTGAAAAAATTTGGCGTAGTCATAAAATAAGCTTTCCCATGTACCGACTACACTAACGAGCTCCTTTATTCACAGATTTTAGTACAAAGATGGATGCCACCACATAACTCACCAATACATTATACTTGGAATCAAATACGACGAAAACTTCAGCCGACACGTAGTGCTATGCGTACAGCTAAAACAAAGCATACAACCACTCTACCCTCCTTCCCCCCTCCTCCCATTTCCACCACTCCATCAAATATCCTTTCTCTCTTCATCGCCCTAGCAATATACCCATTGAAAAACCTTTCAACGAATGCATTTCTGGCAATATGAGGCATATCACGATGAAAATTTTATTCGCCGACTCTTACTTTTTGAGAGTATGCCGGACAAATCATAAGTGAACATAATTATAAGTGACAAAATTGGTAAGTGGACCAAAGTGTAGAGCACCTCGCTACATCTTATAGAAAAATACTGCAACATGTCAACATCAGATCAACATGAGTCACCTCAATAAATAACTTAATAATTTGCATTTTCAGATGTACAAATTATACGATAGCTAAAAACTGCACACAAATATTAGCCTTCTTTTGATTTCAACACACACAACTTAGTGCCCTCAATAGAACTCCCCTCCGCTTGCCTCTCTAGATTCCACGAATTAAAAATGCTCATTACAATGAATACTCTTAATTATTCTCTCTCATTGGAATAACGAACAAAACGTTAGCACTCTCACCTTCAGCAAATGAAATTAATTTAAATCGAATATTCCGCGCATTTTGCTTCGAAATCTCTATCAATAGCTCATGGCTACCATCGAATACTGATTACAGCCTTACTCATTCACAGTCTGAGCCAAAAGGCGAACTGCTTTCTGGCTGTAAGAAATATTGCTTTAATAAACCGCTATATCGTGTGCCTTATGTCCAGTAGTCTCCAACTATGAAGACAGAGGGACAGAATGTTAGAGGAAGCGATGAACGTAGCTAAATACTCTCAGAGGAGGAAAGAGGACTGCTAGTCATCTTCTCAACACTGTCAACCTATAACCGCCTGTTTCACGCATTCCAGTTCGATGTGCAATATTAAAGATGAAAACTGAACGTCATTTCATACATCGATTCTGAAAACAACCATTCCTATGCAGAAGATGCTGAAAAAGCAAGCAAGATGATCAATCAAATTCCGGCGACTCCTTTAGAATTCCGTTGACGAATGCTTCGAATGTTTCGACAAAAGGCGCCAATGAGGTACGCTTGTAGTCTGAAAAACACACTTATTGTAAATGTAACATAAATTCTCCGACCCTTATAATTGCTTTACACTCCACTCATCTAAATCATAACATTCGTCGGCGATCCTGGAAAGTCCCCTCCCCACAGCTATGCCTTCACTGATCGCACAGGCCACCATCGCGTATTGGCAGTGGCGATAGAAAGCCACACTGGAATCTATATATATATATATAGCCACAGCCACACTGGAATCAAGTGATCAAGTGATATATATATATATATATATATATATATAAATATATATATATATATATATATAATACCATTATCAAT
>JAARMF010000688.1:25096-36082 GCA_022844705.1 Toxascaris leonina | reverse complement strand
CCCCCCCCCCCCCCCCCCCCTCAAGTTGAAAGTTCAAGCCTCCCCACTACTGATGCAAATTATGATCACCAAACTATCTAGAGCTAGCTTAGCGGTCCTCGTGTCGAAACCTTTTTTCACCCATTGTGAAGTGAAACAGCACACAAACCTGACACAATTCCAAGCCGGTTTCCGCCATTTCTTTGCGTTTCACTTCATCCAGTTTTATTCTTAACGCATGCCACCGCTGCTCCGCTGACTCAACACTGGAAAACGCATTGGGAAACCTTAACGACACTCCACGAATCAAACGGTTGTTGGATTTTAATTGGTTTCAATTAACAACGCCTGGGCTTCTTCTTCCACTTCTCTTCAAAGTGGGAAAGAATAAGACTATATGCTAAAAAAATTGTATCAAATACGTGGCAGTTAGACCGCATTCCGACTATGGCGGCTAAAGGCGAACAGTGGAAGAACTTCGACCTAAGAAATGAAAAGCCGGAGAGGAACCTTTCTTTCTAAGCATATTACAACCATGCCTTACTTTAATACACCGCTATAATGATGGACTTCCACAACAAACTAAAACGATAAGCTCCCTGCATAGACAATTCCAATTCGACAATAATTACCACAACCTTGCGTTGACTACAGATAGAAGAAAAATATGAGAGTAAACAGGAAAGGTGGGTATCTCACAAAGACACGCATGGAATGGCAAGAAGATGCGGCCGCTTATATGGCTTCGCTGTGGCCATTTAGAAAGTCCGTACTGAAGAAGCTAAGCGGAAGCAGCCTTCCCCCTTCGGAAAATTTAAAAGGCAAAATTCAGGAGCTTAGAACGGGCGCAGCTTGTGTAAGCAACCTCAAAACATCGCTGATGATACAGCTGAATTCCTTCCTCAAATTCACATCGCTGCAGCCCTCAAGCAACGATGATAGTCCATGTTGGTCGTTCAGCCATCCTTGTTCCACTACCATCCTGTCGAATTCCCCACTGAAATCGCTGATTTTTGAATGCTGCTGCTGAATATTAAAAGATCTAATGTTGGCTCTGTAGATAACTGACCACCCATCAATCTATTCTATTGCACCTGTTCGAAGGCCTAGGTCACGACAAAACTCACAGTACATTGGAAATTTTTCAGAATTCCACCACTGCTCCGCTTTACACCAATCATAACATAAACAAAGACAATACCTGAATGAGTAATCATAACACTATAGAACGTCCATATATTCTATCTCAAATCAGAAGGCTGAAAGCAGCATACTCCTAAAAACGGTCATTTAGAAAACCCGCCCTACGAATGCACTAAGTCTTGTCTAAATAACCCGATGCATTATTACGAAACATTTTTATCAGCCAAAAAGAAAAGTTACCTTTCCATGATGAACTGGTAAGCCGTAGTGATCATCGGATGCACGTAACCCCTTTTCGAAGCAACGCTCACCACCTTCGCATCACCCTTCAATATTCGCTAATGTTCACGATAGGACAGCTGCAGCAGAAATTTTGCAGAAAAGAATAGATGGATTATCAGAAAACAGTTCTATGAAGAAGCAGACAGTGACAGCTGAGGCATCGCAGATTTGCACACTCTAAAGCCCTTCGAAATCGAAAAAAAAAATGACTCGGAATTTCTTCAAAGAGCCTTGGTTAGGAAGTTATGGCAGTAATTATTGCACTGGTACTTTAGCTAAGAGAAAGGGCGAATATGGGTAAGGTCACTGCTAGCCTCCTCGCTTCATCGGACAAAACCGCCTACACATTTCAGGTCATGATGAGTCTTTTGCACTAATCGATCCGGACTTAATAAATTCTGTCCCTTAAAACTGCTAATTTGCCTTTTAAAAGTAACAAAAAGTAGCCCAAGCAGAAAAAAGTTCAATACAATGCCTCAACAGCAACGATATCCATGATCGTCAAGAGGAAGATCCCCACAAAGATAATAGCTCCATTCATTCAAAAAAATAAATGGAAGTAATATGATGATAGTAAATATTGCGAAAATATTGAAAACTCTAAAACAAATTTGGTACTCAATGAAAGCTGATAAGAATAGGCTCCTTCATAAAATTACCTGCACAACTAATTCCAACCTCCGATCGTGAGACGCATTGAAATGCCTTCCAATGGGCGACTCTTGATCTGGTTTAAATTAACTATGTATGCGACTTCCTTAAGGAATCAGACTCTTGATTCGCCCCTCACCGCTAGTAACAGATTAGCAAATTTAGATCGAACGGATCATAACACTTTACTACGCAACACTCAGAAATATATTTGTAGCGCCAGCTAAAAGTATAGTCACGTAACTACTACTGCATCCGATGACCACGTTATCAGGATCAGGAAATATCAGAAGTGATGCAAAATATTAGAATATGGGATTCGGAAGTCGAATATCAATCAATTATTCTGCCAATGATGGAATGACACATAAAAAGTGAGGCTAATCAACATTCAAGAAGTGGCACAAAATCGTTGGGTTTATTACACCTCAAAAATAAACAACTAATAAAATAAGCAGTAAAAAATTTCCGTCCAATAATTGTCGAACTCAAACAGCACAATAAATCACGCACACTAAGTGTCGCTGCTACGAGGAAAAATCCACTCACCGATATCAACGATAAATATTCGGCTATAGCCGAACGACCCATGCTAGTCAATTTGCGTGCCGCCTCATCCGCCACCCAACAATGAATTCCTCGACGCCCCGAAAAAACCCAAAGGCGATGCTCGAAGCCGAAGTCTTCTACATTAAAAAAGACTTTAAATTTTACATACAGTTTTGTTACATATGTAATGAAGAAAGAAGAGCTTTCGAAAGTGTGAACGTGGTTCCAGACTATCCGGGGTGTTTATTAACAGCTGTGCACTACAAACAAGGGTCAAGGGGTCGCGTTCTAGTGTGGTCCAGAGTCTGATGCCCTTGGATACTCATGTATGATCGACTCCTAGCACACCTTCTTTTACCGGTGATGCCCGCGATGGAAAGGCAGAGGAGGGATTACGAACAAGTGAGTTGGAAGACCACATAAGGGAAGGAAAAAGTGAGATTTATCCAGCACCTTTCTCCATAAGAACAACAAAGATGGCAAGGAAACGAACATCAACATCACCAATACGCTGATCAGTAGTTGACATAAGAAAATGCCTTAAATCCTGCACAACCCTCTGTGGCCTTCACGATGACGGCAGTGATGATGGTGAAGAGGGAAATGATGAAGGGAAAAAAGGTGATAAACACCTTGAAGTATTGAGACCGTCATTTTATCCTTCCCTAAACGTGGGCACCTTCAACGTTCGAACGCTCATCTATGATCAACCAGTGGATATTTCGTTTCAAGAAATTTATAACACTCACTACAATCGCTACAATCATCTGGACCAGACGTACAGTTGGACTGGGTGCGAAATGGAGAGACTGCACTTAGACCCTCCTTGGCGAGGCCGAGGGAGATGACGGAGAATCGGATTCATTGTCTGCCCACAGGCAACGAGCACAATCATCTCGAGCGAGATCATATCTTCATATGCTCGATTTTTTGTTGTCCGCCACAATGAAAATATCGAAGTTTAAGCGTCAGGAGAAGAGGAATTTGAGCGGTTTTGTGGAAGGGCTCGATGAGGCAATAGAGCAAAACTCAGCATATACGACTGCCCGCAGAGATTTTAATGCAAAGCCAGGAAGAGGTGAAAACGCAGGACGAAAGATAGGAAACTAAGGTGTTGAAGCGAGAAACAAAAGAGGCTAAGTGCTGGCTGGTTTTGCTGAGTCTTCTAAACTCAATGTGATGAACTTTCTTCAGAAAATGGATCGGCAGATGCTGGACCTGATGGGTCCTCAACGATGCAGTCCGTAACGCAATCGATTTCATCTCCACAACAAGCGAAGATTAGTACATCGGCTATTCCGCGATCGGCTGTATCTTTGCACTCCAACCATCGTCTTGTGGGAGCTAACTAGTGTTCGATTTCAGAGTAGAACGAAAGATTCGCAACAAAGCGATCCATCGCAATAGATCGAAGCAGTTTGCGAGAGAGTTTTTCTTGCGGCTGCTATATCCAATGATTGAGATATTTCCAAGAGTAATACGGACGGTAAGTTGCGATATTTTTTCAGCAAATAACAATATAACGCAAAAGCTGCTGATGCAACAAACGTGGCTAAAAACGATAGATGCCATCATACCTAAGAAATGTTTGCGCTCATTCGGGAAAGATGAACAGTAGCCGCGGCAGATATGGAATACAAAATGCTGTGCAAGGCAATAAGGATGAAAATGACAAAAGACTAGTACAACTTTTAAAAAGAAAAAACTGAAGGAAATATTGCATCAAAGTATGTTTCAAATGGCTGTGTGCTGAAAGTGTGGGCCGCAGAACAATCACGACGAGCAAGTGGAAGAAATTTGCAACCATTATTATGAATAACTTTCTTCATCCAGTGCACGGCTAAAAGTCTCGACTTAACCACGACATCTTCTGTACCAAATATGACACCCATAGAAGTCGAAAAGACCACTTGCAGCATGAAGTCTGGGAAAGCTGTAGGATATGACCAAATACACATGAAGGAGATACGAATTGTTGGTGAATAGCTTGTAAAGGCATTGGGTGCTCAATCCATTTGGTTTCAGCAATTAGGAAAGATACCGAAAGGATGGAAGAGATTAGAACGATGATGATTCCTGAGAAGACAAATAGTAAAGAGATTTGCAACTATCGCCCTATATGCTTTCAGTCGTATATGTAGAAGATTTTCAGGCGAGTAATTTATGCTCGGATGGATATCACATTGGATGAAAATTCAAAGGAGCACAGATTTCAGAAAGCGATCAAATAATGCAGAGAATATCAAACTCCTTTATCTCCACTTTTCGTCGACTTCAAGAAACCTTTTATTCCGTAAAGCAAAACGTCGCATAAAAGCTCTACCTAATCAGAGGATTGATCCGATTTACATCAGAATCATTAATGATCCATTGAAATCACCATATTTGGAGAAAGAATAAAAACAACAGTTGTCAGAGTGAAGTGTGAAGAGTGAAGCAATGTGACATTGGCTTTTTAAGATCTTCACCTGCACACTTGAGGGTGTGTTGCGTAAAGACGACAGAGGGGATTTTGTATAGACGACGAAATACTACAGATGTTTTCATTTGCAAATGGCATTGTGCCTATTGCAGAAAACACAAACGTTGCAAAATTTATGACCCCAACAGCAACGCAAGAAGTCCGATTCAAAATCCACAGCGGCACAACGTAATAGACGAAGAATAAATACTACGCCCAGTTTGGCATAAAGCTCGAAAACGAAAATGTTGAGCTTATACAAAGGCATGTCTATCTGAGGCAAGCGATACAAATGGACATCGATTTCGGCTTAGAACAGAGCTAAAGAAGAAGTACGGGGTGAATAATCTTTATTAAGCTCTGCGGTATTTTTACAGATAGGAAAACGCTATGCTTGTGAAAGCAGAGTTGCTCAACAGCACGTCTTTCGTGAACTGTCAGATGGATGCGAAACTTGGAATAAAACACTCACGGAAGAGTGGAGGTTAACAAAGACTCAATGCGCGATGGATGGAGGCATAGTGAGCACTATCAACCTACAGCATATCTCCAACGAAGATCTGCGATCTCACTCTCACGTTAAAGACATCGTTGAAATGATGTGTGCCCGAGAATACAACTGACCTGGACATGTGACATGGGAGCACGACAATCGGGGGGGCAAAGCAGGTTGTTGAATGGTACCACAAAATATGAGAACAAAATCGGGAAGGCCACCGATGAGATGGAGAAATCCACTTGTACGCCATAAGCATGTGCCAAGTACAAATGATCGAAATAGATAGAACGATGACTGGAAGCTTACAAACATAGTGCGAAGATAGCAAATTTGTTGTACAAAGAAATTCAAAAGACCAACAAATACGAAGAAGGACTCAATTAGCTTCATTTCTTCAAATCTGTTCGGCAAGAGTTCGCACTGTAATTAGCAATCTCAGACTAACACTTGATAAGGCGAAAACTGTTGCACAACTACTCCCTTGTCTCAAAATCGATTAGTCTTATAGCATTGACCTTATTAAAACCAGAAATGTGATCAAAACTCCAGCGATGAAGATCGCCTGTAAATTAGCAAATCGTGCAAGAAAAAATGTAATGAAATTTAGATGCCTAACTCAGAACCTTATTTCTTTCAAATGATCTCTTACGAAAATTCCTGCGAAGGAACTCGGAAATCGAGCAATGTAAATGCTCCAGTTACTTCTGAGAAGAGAGGAATACAGTTTTTGTATGAAATACTTGTGCAGATAAAATAACATTTTAGAAGAAATTACTACTTCAGCTGAAAAAAAAAAAGAATGCAAATTCGACATTGTAATCCAAAGAAACTTCATGAAAAGAATAAACAATAAAGATTCCAAACAACTCCATATTTGCACTCTAAGTGTGCAATTAAAATAAATATAAATACCCTTCAGAATGCTGTCGAGCACCTTTATTGCGATCGTAATCCACCTCCAGCATTTGCGACACAAATTCGCTTCACTAGAAACAGCACAATTTTTGCCTATGAAAGCTTTCTTTTCGGGGCAAATAAGAGCTTTTATTCCAAAAGCAAACACTAGCGCTATTCACCCACACATATGCCCATCCATCCTTCCACNCCCCCCCCCCCCCCCCCACCTCAGTCGCTCATAGTAAAATATCTCAAATATATTTCTAGGGTTCAATCATTACATGAAAACGACCTAAAATAATGAGCGGGTGGTGCAATAAGCGACAAATGGGATCATTTTCAAGCACACAATCACGTGAACTTATAAACTGCGGTGAAGTTGTAGCTGACGAAAACATCGTAAAAATAACGCGCACCTGGATCAATGCAGCTTACGAATCTGCGTTTAGCACTGACCACGCAAAAAAAATCTCATCCGACAGTCCCTCAAACTTCGCGGTACATAAGATATTGAGGCAATTTTGCTCGAGGTACCCGACTTCCGGTAACGTTCGCAAATTATACAGAAGCCTCAACGTTTGCGCTTCCAAATTTGATATTCTTATTGCGAAGACTATCTGTGTCTCTCATCAACCTCCACCCTATTCGGTAAATTAGCCTACACTTCCAACTGACTTCAGTGCAACAATCAAATTCACTTCTTTTTTCAAACACACTACAGCCGGAATAACATCTCATTAAGTGCAATGTTTCCTTAGCAAATTCAAATTGTTGAAAAAAAAACATACGAGCAACACTTGCGAACATCATTGTAATCTGTGAGGTCGATATCAAAGACCAATTCACGCTCGATAGCGCGGAAATCGCTGAACTTCTTATTGTCTTTTGGCTGAAAATCGTGCACCATCCGAGTTAAGATCGAAAGCCCCTTTTGAACCGTAAAATATACTTATTGAGCCATAAAAAATGTAAAAAAAAAGGAAGACATTTTAGAGCAGTTTGTATGTTCACTTGATCACTTGATTGACCGGACTATCGAGCGTCGATGACGCTGCCGGTCACAATGCGGTTCCATTGGGATACTGAGACCCGTGGTTTTGCATTGTTGTAGCCAATAAGTTTGTATGTTCGAGCTACCTTTAATCATTTCTTGTCCTCATAATTACTGATTCATACATATTCGTATGCTTTTTAATTGGTTTGCTGAGATTTTTGTAGTTAACGCATTATTTTTTGTCGTTGTTTATGTGCAACGTTGATATTCAGTAATCTTTGCATGATATGTTAGTTTATTGCTCATAAGTGTCTATCAGCGAAATATTACAATTTGACGCCTATTCTCGTTTGCTAATGGTTCATTGTTGCTGAAGAGAGTGCCTAGGTTTAACTATACAAGTCTGAGGTGTCAGGCGGTCGTAGCTCTGAAGAGAGGACATAAGAGAATGATCCATCATAACGTAATAGCTCAAATTTCGCAGCAAAGGTTTCTATTTATTTGCTGCTGCAAAACAGCACAGTCAGGAGCGCTGTAGAAACGCTCTGGCTTCCGCAACAGTTAATGACTGCATCAAAAAAATGAATAAATAAATAAAAATAGCGTTAAGTATGAGCTCAAAGAATTATTGGAAGTTTGGCGCATTCCTCGACGGTTGTTTTGCTACGTATCAAATATTGCATGGCGTACAAACATCACAGGGACAATAAACCGCAATACAATGCCTACCATATGTCATTATGTCGCATAACACATTTCGAATCACTATCAGTTTTTCTTTTGTATTCATTCAATGAGTGTTGCTTATTTGATAGGCCTTTCTCGCCTATTCGACGTGCATCAATCATGACAGACCCTTTTGCGTCTTTTAACAAGTTGACCACCCTATCTTGTTCCACTCTTTATACGATCCTCGCACATCTTGCCTTGTTCACAACAACAGAAAAAAAAAAAGAAGTTAACACATCAACCTGATGACTATAAACGGCTCCAATATCCAATTTGTATGGACACATTTTGCAAAGTTCCTTTTCGAATTCAACAACATCTTTAAAAGAACGATAACGTAAATGCACATCTCCTTCGAGGATGAAAGCGAATTCCCTTCGCGCGAAATAAGACGATGCTTCTGAAAGAAATAATAAAAAACGAAGTTGAGATATTTTACCCCGTGAACGCTGCAAGATCAACTTCTTCAATGACTAAAGAAATCTGTACAAGATTCCCAGGCAAAGGAAACGCATCTGTATTCATCTACTGACAGTAGTAAAGATACGCTAAATATTCTCCATTCCCAATAGCTGCATCAACGATAAAATTCACTTCCACACTGAATCCACCGACAACATTTTGACAAGCGTCTTCAACGATTAACTCATTGAATGGTGTATCAATGGGCTTAGCATAGAAAACAAAAAGGAGCTAGATGAATGCATCCGTATTGCCCAATTGACACCACACATGCGATTGAACCAGAATCCCTAACCCCTTTAGTTCGCAGCATAGACAAAAGCCTCCAGTTAACTCTACTAAATAAATAAATAAATAAATAAATAAAATACTAAAAAAAATTTCTCATATAAATCTCACTTACTCTCGCCATAGAAGAGCCATTTGCAGAACGGTTTAAACGGAAACAATCGTCTATAATATTCGGGGAGATAGTGTGCCAACATTGATGGATCGTAACTCATTGTCTCTTTCGTCACGTCTTCCAGCATTTTCTCTGCCAACAAATGACAAGCAAGCAACTCAACGATGAATTCTTTCCTGGAACATCCTCGATCTCGGCTAAATATACCAAAATAATCCTCTATTTGGATTTTATGGGCATAATGTTCTCATATCATATTATCAGCAGCAGAAATGGAGGAAGAATGAAGCATGCGGCTAAAGGTAGTCTCAACCAAACGATAGTCTGAAGACACAGGTAAGCCAACAAAAACTTACAGGGTACCCGTCAATCCTCGTGCGCCTAAACTGCTATGAAAACATCCCCTAATAAGAAATAACACTTTATATTCCACGTCACAAAAAAACGAGCTCAAAAAATCCACAAAAACCTTCCACCCGACCAACAATCTGAGCAGGAAAAAAACTAGCGCTTCGGGAATAAAGTTCGAAATTAAACTCACCCGTTTCCCGCCGAAGCGTTGAATAATAGCCTTCAAACACTGTCGACAATTGCAGCACAAAAACGAGGCCACCGTTAGTTCGACTATTTTATCGTCCATTAGCGTTGCGAGAGGTTTCACAAAAATTGCAACTGAACGCCATTAAAACATGAGAACCGGGAATCCAAATCCATGATACCACTCCAACTTACTTTCCATATTCCATGACCTCGCTCTCCTCCCCGGATTTTTGGGAAAACCCAACGCTCCGTTATTGTGACTCCGATGTTACCACACACATCACCGATCACTGTCTCTTCGGCACATGATGCTATAAATGTCGTCGTAATATCTTTCTCTCGTCGTTAACCACCAACTTCAAAATAAAACAAATACTGCGTTGATCTCCTTCCACCCCTCCTCCCTTTGTTCTACTGAAGTGAAAGTCGACTGCAATTAGAGCAACAGATCACCGCTTCATCACGTTGAATGCCGTATTCGTAGTAAACACTCTCAGACCATTTCCGTTGTATATGCCAGCTTTACATGAAAACTCACCTCAGTTCGTATAACAGTAAACCAATGCACATTCCGCTTTTGAAGCGAAAGTGGTCTCTCAAATATGCATTGCCTACGAACTCTTTTCCTTTTCACATGAAGCCATCAATAAGCATTTGACGTGTCATTTCTGCAACCATGTACCCCCCCCCCCCCCCTTCCTTCCCATAGCTTAACATTGGATGAATATTCTTGCGAAGAAATATCCAACGAAGAAAAAAAAATCATTTTATTGGAAGATATAATCGAAACAATGTGAGAAAATCATGTGCAACACTTAAAATTTTCAATGCTTCATCTCTTGGAGCAAAAATGGATGATGACCTGTCCGAATAAATCGTTCGATGAATTACACGATTTTAGCGCTATAATTTAGAACTACATCCTCAAATCTGAACCAAGCTATTGGTCTTCGAATGTTTGAGTCTTTTAGCACGTATCAACATTGACTGTCATTTCATTTTCCCATTAACTATATTAAGAGCTACGGAAAAAACTGAAAAATTATGACCAATAACAAAACATCAAAGTCGAAACACAACTTTTTATCTGCTACAGTTCGAGACAATTTCGAATGTCTACACTAAAATATCGCCCTTTCCGAGATATCGTTGAACCTCTATACACTCTCTAAATCCCCCTCCCCTTCCCCATCCACTTTTATTTCCAAGCTGTCGCGCTCCCACAGTTCTCCAAAATCATTCGCATTCCATCTCCGAAACATCAGTAATCACTTCGTAGTTTCCACTGCGGCCGTCTACCTTATCCCTACAAATTAACTGGTTACAACGAATGACATCTAGGTTCACGAAGCATCAACAAAAGTGAAATAAAAACGAGTATATATATATATATATAT
>JAARMF010000688.1:10565-24402 GCA_022844705.1 Toxascaris leonina | reverse complement strand
AAGATATAATCGAAACAATGTGAGAAAATCATGTGCAACACTTAAAATTTTCAATGCTTCATCTCTTGGAGCAAAAATGGATGATGACCTGTCCGAATAAATCGTTCGATGAATTACACGATTTTAGCGCTATAATTTAGAACTACATCCTCAAATCTGAACCAAGCTATTGGTCTTCGAATGTTTGAGTCTTTTAGCACGTATCAACATTGACTGTCATTTCATTTTCCCATTAACTATATTAAGAGCTACGGAAAAAACTGAAAAATTATGACCAATAACAAAACATCAAAGTCGAAACACAACTTTTTATCTGCTACAGTTCGAGACAATTTCGAATGTCTACACTAAAATATCGCCCTTTCCGAGATATCGTTGAACCTCTATACACTCTCTAAATCCCCCTCCCCTTCCCCATCCACTTTTATTTCCAAGCTGTCGCGCTCCCACAGTTCTCCAAAATCATTCGCATTCCATCTCCGAAACATCAGTAATCACTTCGTAGTTTCCACTGCGGCCGTCTACCTTATCCCTACAAATTAACTGGTTACAACGAATGACATCTAGGTTCACGAAGCATCAACAAAAGTGAAATAAAAACGAGTATATATATATATATATATATATATATATATATATATGTACATAAGAGCAAGATTATTTTATACTGCAATTTCTGCAATACGTGCAAATGAGTTCCTCCTTTTAACGGCCATATTTAATGCAGACCCTCTAGAAAGTCAGATCTCTTACAACTGCGATTGTGCGAAGAACAAATAAAAATGCATGAAATCAAATACAGCACCTTATTTCCACATTATATCACCTTATTTGAACATCTACACACCTACTTATAATGAAGTACATCCAGTCAGACATTAACAACTAAGACGTTATCTTGCTGTTCATACTCACTTATAGACACAAAGACTCAGCGCCCCGACACTCTGTTTCTCCTTATTTCCTTCCCCACTTCCTATAATCATATCATATTCCTTTCCACTCTCAATTTTACTCATCGTTAATGTCATCCCTTAACAAAGTTCTGTCCCATATATTTTGCTTATTGAACATAAGACAATACAAAAATAACTTCCAAAGGTGTGAAACTATTAACCGTTCGTCACAGTTTCCTTCTGAACGCACTGAAATATTGTAATTCCCAACTCCACTAATCGACTTGTTTGCATTTATTGGTGTCAAAACCTTCCTCGCATCATGCGGAATGCTCTAAAACGGTTATCAAGTGAGGTTATAATTGATAATGCCATCATACAAAGATGTATCGCACCTCTTGTACTGTATTCATACTATTTCAGCTCAACTTTGGTACTAACATTTACTGTAGTGGATAAACACTTCATCTGCAAAACTGATCCTTGGACTTATATTTCATATATTCAGCGAAGTCGATAAGAATTAGCAACTCTCTTAAATATTAGGCTTCATTGTCTTCAGCCCGAGATAATTTCTTCTCATTTTTTCTATTTATATGGCTTCGTCTATTATGGAATACCTCTGCAAGACTATTTTATACTACAACCTCTTCGATACGTGCAAATGAGTTCCTCCTTTTAACGGCCGCATTTAATGCATGCCCTCTAGAGAATCAGATTTCTTACAACTGCGGTTGTACGAAGAACAAATAAAAAATGCAGCAAATCAAATTGATGCCCAGTCTTCACTTCTCCCTCTTACTGCGATGCATTCCTCAACATATTCCCTGCCGGTACGATCTATTTAAATTCAAAACATTTGAGATTTAAAATATTGTTGTCCCTCTATATTCACTTTATATCCTTTTGAAAACAAACACCTTTCCCATTTGCGAAAATGCAGTGGCAGCTACTTAAATAACGAGAAAATATGACAGAATATTCCCAGAGTTTCGACGGATGCGAAAATACGCATAAACATTCTAAGTAGCGACCTCGAAATTATGAATCATTATTTGACTCATTAATGACTCTAAAGCTAGTTTCGGTCATCTTTTGAATCTTTTTAGCGGGTGATCACATCGTTGGAAGGTCTTTGCTCATTCGACCCACAAATGAAGTGATTTCTCCTTTTCTATTTTCGTATATTAAGTAAATTCCAAGGTACAAAAGTGCAGTATTAGAATTGTACCTCTGAGGCCAAAATAATTGGCATGTTATTATAGTGAATCCGAAATAGCATTTAATTACAATATATAAAGCATTTGCAAAGGCGGTAGTAGTATAGTAATAAACCATTTTTGGGGAACAATTACAAGCACAGTAATATCCCTGTATCAAAAGCAGCAGCCAAATATAGTAGCATTTAACCCAGACAAACCTATATAACAAACCTTCATTACCATCGCTAAACTCAAGCGCAACGGTCAAATAAAACTAATAGTTTGGTTGCTAAAATGAACATATATGGCGATATTGTCATCAATAATAAGGCCGACCGATGGAAACAATGACTAGGAGAAAGCATATTATGCGATTTATGGCGATAATCGGTTCTATCATAAAACCCAACAAAAGCTGTTATGAAAGAATCAAATAAGCGTTGTGATCATGATCTCAGGAGGATCTGTAGGAACTCAAAAGACAAAGGGGACGGATAGAATTCCTCATCTACGAAACAAAATTTATATACAGCAGGGGCTGGCCATCGCCCACACCTCTTCTAGACGACTTCATCAGACACTTACCAAAGTTCAATAAAATTTACCTATTCCCGCTAGTAATGCTGCCCATAAGTTACCTAAAACTGTCATTCACAGCAATGGCATGATTGCAACGAAAATAGCCATATGAATAGATGCTCCCAGAATAAGATTGAAAAACTGAAACAAGACCAATGTCTGAACTGTGTCGTTCCTCGAGTCTGTTACGGCGACCGCATTGCTCCTCCGAAGCTTCAATAATTGTGACAATCTGCAGCCATTATATTATCATAAAAAGCGCATATGAATTAAAATATTCTGAGGGAAATAGTGGGGAGGGTGGGAGGAGGAGGATGGCAGCAATCAAGAAATCATTAAAACCAACCGAGTAATACGGATATGGAATTAGATGACGATATCAAGAGTTGCCTATAATAGAGTACACTTCATATATAATCCAAAAACCGATATGTAATGAAGCATCAACCACTATTCAACCAATAGTTCAACTTTCTATAGTCGGATCAGAAAAACTTTCATCTCCAACTGAACAAAAGACATGAAATCAAGTGCTGGCCAATCAAGACTACAGTTTTAGACTCAACCACAACCGCACCCTCAAAAACTCCTTCTTCCTCTTTTCCCTCTTTCTCCGCTCCCATAAAAAAATAATTCAAAGATAACTGAGGATGAGGAATAGCTCCATTTTGTTATCCCATATCTCTCCCGACCTTTACTTCCTCCCAGGCGTCCATCCTTCAAAAGAATCAAAAACTCACAATTTTTTCCTCACAAACGCCGTATCGAATAATAACATATAATAGTTATTATCTAGTTCTTCCACCGCCATTTTCCGTGTCTCTATCGCTGCATTTATTTCTGAAAATAAAAAACACTGATGGCGTTATGCATGAAACGGTTAGAGATGGAAAGATCACATATTTCTTGTGCATTCTAGCTATAAAAAATAGCTGCTGTGACATTGCCTCAAAATCTGGCTGAACCAACGCTCTTTCAGTCGGATAGGAACACGTTTTTCAAACGCGTATTGAAATTTCCCAGAAAATAACATAATAATGCGAAAATTAGACGCTCATTCAGATCGATGGGATTGCAGAAAGGAACAACTTAAGGTAACAACTAGCAGCAAGCGATAACGAAAGAAACTGTGACAAAGGGACGATAACCGATGGCCAATCCAAAAAAAAAAGTTTAGAAATGGCACATGAAGCGAACCGTTGAGATTCCTGTTCACATCCTTCAACTCGCCACTAATGAGCTCCATTTCGGCATTCGTTCGGCTGATGTCTCGTTTTAGCGATGTGTGCTCTTCTTTGAATCGCATCTCCTCAGCTTGCAATTCATGAATCTCTAGATCTTTCTCTGAAATTGCACTGTAATCACTATTACCTTACTCAAGAAAAACAGCTCGGCCCCAAAAATCGTCCATAATTTCAGTTTGTAGCTTGAATTTCTATGGAATCCGAGCACTCTCTAATATGCTCTCAGCTGAATTCTTTTATCAATCGTCTGCTTATCGATCATGCTGGGAAAGTTTGTTTGAACCTACCAACTGCAATTAGACGTCGAGTGTTCCTTGCAAATAATCGGCGAAAACTACAAATCTTACCTGATTTCGATAAATGCTTCTCACTATATCCACCCCACCTATACATCACTTCGCCATGCTTGCAGCTTTGATACCTTCGTGAGTAATGACATGGTTTCCAAATTAATAGGTCGAACAGCATAGGAAAAATGAATCGCTTACTCAGATGCTTTTAAAGTGCTTCGAACTACCTAGGCTGATCAATTCCGTGAAATATTTCCATTGTAAATTAAAGGCTTTCATCTGGCTAAGTATATGCAAAATTATTTCGAAGCTTACTAATCTAACCGGTAGATTTATAGGCAAACATAAAAATACACAACAAAAACATGAAGCACAATGATCATCACAGAGATGAACTCATCCACCCTTATATTGACAGCAAAAATTCCATCAATTTTCCACCTTTCGGGAAAATAAGAAAAAAGCTTCGTATGCAGGGAATAAATGAATAAAACAAACGATGAAATAAATGAAAAGTTATCAAAAACGGCAAGGAATAACCCGGTTACTCTTTTGCCCTTATCTACACATACAGCGATTATATTTCAATCTAAATAATATACAATCGCTTAATCCACCATCAACAAAAAATACTGCCTATCATTTTGCAACTATCCCTCGTTTTTTCTTCTTCCACCGCTACGCTCGTCAACACCTCTACAGTTTTTTGAAAAAAAAAAAAAAAAAGTGAACTAACCTCGCAACTCGCTTGACATCTTACGTGAGCACTTCTTAATAATCTTACAAATTTCTCTGTAATCATTCAAAGAGCGAGGCCATTCAATTCCCTGTAATGCATAATTTTAAATGCGCCGTTCACAACAATGATTTCAATGATTTTCGTTGCATCTAATTTTCAAGCTTTCAATTGCCCAGTTGAACTGCAACCCCATTTCGCTTCCCATTCATTCGGAGTTCCCATCTAATAAGACCACAACGGACATCTTTTTGCTTATCCAATGCAACTAGCCTATGTTCAGTAGCAGAATCGCATGCAGTCTGAGGTGATCTGAATGGAAATAGAAACAACCGAAAGCTTAAATAAATGATCGTAATGTACTCAATGAAGCTACATTCAGAACAANNNCTACATTCAGAACAATTTATAAGGGTTTCTGGATTGCAAAAAAGGTAGGTAAAGAAAGTGGGGTGAAACCCTTCTAGTGCAAAAATAATGAAATATCTCGAAAAACTGTCACACCTTATCAATACAATCAGATGCTTGAAGGCAAGCCACTTCATAGATGGCTTTGGTTGCTTCGATAGCTGCATGAGTCAAGCATCATTGAGAACATATTGTTACACCTTACCTGCTTCCAGGATTGATACATAAAAAATAATGCAGCCTATGTTTTATCACTAACGTGTTTGCGATCAAGCTTTTGAAGCCTTTTATTATACAGATATAACTTTGTACAAAGACCTTAGAAACACTTTGTCTACGGTCAGCGATACACCACGTCAACGATACACCACTTTACAAATTTACCTCGATTCAAGAAAAAAAAATAAATAAAAACCCTCACATACTTCATTACAAAAACTTTCGATGGCTATTCAACTTCCTTGTCACACTCCTTCTCTGAACATAGGAAAACTAGAGCCCCATCGTTACTTTCTTTATGGACATTACATCTCTAAAAGAGGAGCGAAAATTCCATGACCTCTATCTCTCCGCGATGAATTTTCTTTAGGTGGCTGAGAATCTATAAATCTCGAAGAATCTTATAAATGAGTTTTTACGACCACATAAAGAAATAATTGAAAAACTTCTCTGNAAAAAAAAAAAAGAAGGGATCTAAATGCACCTAGACAGGATATTCAAAAGAACGGATGAACAACTCAGAATGAGAAACCATGGCACCGTAGCACGAAACAAGAAAAACCCATCCAGCAATCAACTGCATGTATCAGATCGACACGACATTGAACAGGAACTTTTAGTCAAATCTGACGCCGAAGAGATACAAAACTTGAGCTACACAAATGAAGATGCGTTGAGTTTTGCAAAGATAGTACGAAGCGTAGTTTACTCTTGTTTCGTTCAAGATAACTCTTGCTTCAGCTTACAAAGAGCTCAACAATAAGATGGAAAAGCTCTGATTGCATGACTCAATTCATGCTACCGATTGGATGAATTCAAATATTCCTTCTCTAGTAGTATTGTTACCTCTATTATCGAACGACACTAATACTTCTTAGCTGNAATACTTGAATCTACAAACGGAATAATTTGCATACCGGCGCTCGTTGTGTGATATCCGAGAGATCAGCGCTATCGAACTCGTCGATGAGACCCAATACTTCTTCGAACGGATCCTCAGTACCTCCACCACCTTTGATCGCCATTGCATTCAACTTTCCGCTGAATCTTTTTTAAGCTATAGGAACAAAAAGCTTACCGCTTCATTTGCAATATACGTTGTGGAAGCAACAGGAAGCAATGAACAGTTAAAAGGCATATTGAAGGACACTGGAAAGATAATTCAGAAACTCCTCTTCTTTTCTCCTTCATCATTATCAGCCTCATATTAATCAAGCGAAGGTGTGAGATGTGACTAACAGGCAGAACCACGAGAAAGCGATTTGTTGATCGTTTGCAAGTATGCTATAATTTTTACAGAAACATACGATGTTACACGGAGATGATTAAAACCTTAACGGCACGAATTCTCTTACGTAACCCTGAGAAATGCGAATGATTTCTTTACCTTCGCTTTCAGAGCGTGGAAGCATAGAGGGATGTTACGTGAAAAAGACAAACATGGATGTTGGGCGATGGGAAACAAACATGGAAGGTGCTAGGCAATGAAAAACAAGAAAAGCGTGTAAGGATATCAGGCGAAGTCAAACAAACGTGGGAGGATGTTGCGTGTAGGCAAACAAACACTGTTACGGAAAAGTGAACAAAAGAAGCGCTATAAACCTTGGGAAAAATCACCCGAAAACGGCGTCTAAATGAGAGCAATTTGCTAAAATAACGACATATAAGATCATACCATTTGAATCGTCTGTTATGATTCAAAGAAGATACTTTATCGTACTTCATACCATACTATTTTTGAGATCACAGTGACCGCCGTCGTCGGGTTGGTCGCGATCTCCTAGCGGGCAGGATCGGGAAGGAAAAAGGCTTTGCTAGGGGGTTCAGTGAATTGAAAAGAAAAATATGGAATTAAATAAAACGACAGCTGAATAGCAACGAATGAATGCAAAAAAAAAAAGAATGAACGGTGGTTAGTTCAAGCAAAAAAAGCACTTCCATTGCCTGAAATTGGCTTCGTTGGGAAATCTCTCTACAGCACAGAACTTTTCCCTCTCATATTCAAGACATTATAAACAGCCATCAATCGCGTGAAAAAAAAAACAACTCAAATCCCCCCCAAACCTGAGCCAAGTATATACACCTTATAAATCTGCCGCCCACTCTTAGCTTGCCAACATTTTCAAATTTTTCAACCTCAATCAGGGATCTTGAATTCGCTCGAGCATACGTTTTACGGTGAGCGGCTATGATTGAGTTTTTGAATCATATGACCGAAATGAGGGATGCTGAGCCGGAAAAAAAGACTGTATTTACATAATCCGTTTACTAAGAATACAATCCTATTATACTCTACTCGCCCTATACATTTTGTTCGTTTCCATTCAAATTTCTTTATTTAAGCGTAAAGAAACATACAATAGTAGGTGGAGAGATTGGCGATATTCAAAAACGAGTCAGCTAACACGACTGTGGTAGTGTTGACAGAAGCTGAATCGAAGTGACACACATATTAACAGCATATTGGTTCGCCGTCTACTCCCCTCAAAGACAATAAGTCAAACTGGCCTAATTTCGCTTTGAAAGCAGTGAGATTACTACCTTCCACAATATCAGCAGGATGTTGCTTCCCCACCCGAATGACTCGAGAGGAAAATGAACTCGATATGCCCATTTTGATCGAAAATCTACATGGCGAAATCGGCAGCGTGTGTTGAATGGGGTATATGCAAAAATGCAATCAAACGGGACATCGCAGCAGCCATTCACTATCTTAAAGCACAAGTGCAGATCATATTCAAGTCGTCGGTACTTCAGACTTTTTAGGCCGATAATCTGTAATCTTATAATGCGATTGATGAGATCATTGATGGCTGACTAAAAATCACTGATGCCATCATAGCAAGAGGTATTTTATTTCCTTGCACTTCTTGTACTAATAACACGCATAAATACTGTAGTAAATTGAAATTCGCGAGTTTATGGGTAATACAGCCCGATTTTCCTAGATCGATGGATTAATGCGGTACCACAAGGTTGCATTCTGGAGTCCCTCTTGTTTCTGCTCTATATAAATGGGCTCCAAGAGAACTTGCTGAGTTGTTGTAAGCTTTAGACTAATGATGTGAAGATATACAGGCCTACTATTGATCCCCAGAACGATTACAACGTGCTATGTCAGAACGCGGTTTCATTGGAAAAGTGATCACTGCTATGGCAGCTCGATATATCCGCTGAGAAATGCTTCGTATTGCATTCAAATTTCTCGACTGAATGCCTCCTGTGTTGATATAATCTTAGTCTTCCTGCAAAGAAAATGATGAGGGATCTAGATATTGTGATAAGGGATCAGGTATCAAACGAAGTCACTAAAAGTGACTAGTTGTCTTATATTCCGGTCTTGTTTTCTTGTGCTTGGATAATTTTCAAGAGGCAGTTTTCACATCCGTCTTTCAAATTTTATTGCTTCATCTCTCGCGAGAGATTTGTGCAAGATTATTTTATATTCTATCTTCTTTAATGCGAGCAAATGAGTCGTTTTTTTCAGGGCGACAGTTGGAGGGGACACTTTAGAAAATCAGGCGAAGGCCGGGCCGATTCTTCCGAAGATAAAAGCATCGCAACAAATCAAATGAGATATCATGATGATGTGAAGTTTGAAAGATGATTGTTTACATATTCGAAGAAGCATTAAAAGTTATGTCAAGATTATTCATAATTTAAGGCAAAAACAACGACTTTTTTCTATGACATCAAATTTCAGTTCAAATTGCTTTATTTAACCATAAAGAAACATACAATAGTATGTGGAGACATACAATAAATTGACGATATTCAAGATGAAAGCATTCAAGTATCGCGAATGTGGTAGTGCTGACGAAAAGCTGAACCGAGATGATACACATATTAACAGCACACTGGCCGGCCGTCAACTCCCCTCAGGGACGACAAGTCAGACTGAGCTAATTTTGCTTTAAAAGCAGTGAGATTACCAGCTTCCACAATGTCAGCTGGTAGTTGATTCCATACGCGAATGGCTCGAAAAGAAAACGAGCTTAATAAATTCTTCTATGACGTATAATTGAGATAAATTAATTCGTCACATAAGATAAGTAATGAGAAAAATCTATAGATGTATGAAGAAATAGTAAATCGGAGTAATTTGACTGAAAAAAAAAGAAAGAAAATTTGAGATAACGCTTCAAATAAATTCATCTCAAAGCGATTTGAAAAACGAACTTTGCTGCCGTCAATTAGCGATCACTTTACGCTACGATATTTCCTCGAATCTATATTGATGCATTCAACATGTTGCATTTATTTTGCCAAATTACAGTTTTATTTATTGTGGAAATTTATATATTTATATCTAAAATATCTTATGAAACGTTGATTGTTCACAAACTTCCAAAAGTTCCAAAAATTAATGCGCTTATTAAAATTGTTCGAAAATTATTCGATATGCGTCGTAGCTTAATGTCCCATCACTCTATCAAGCGGATCGATGAGAAAATGCGATAGTCCTCTCATGGTCACCGAGAAAATTTCAGCGATTCATCAATTGTCGCGGTTGGATTTGAATTTGGCGCATCTGTCTTATGCTGCGAAACATATCTCCACTTTAGTATGTGATTGAAATAGTTTACTGCTTTGTGCATTTGGTCAATATGTCATTGATAAAATCGCGTGTAAACCTTTTACATATTATTTAACCACTTCGTGTTTAACTATTTTTTTAAAATCAGTCTGGTACTTCAGGTGCTGATCACACCTGAAGTACGTTTTACTTGATGTGTCCTCATCAAGTAAACGGACGGAAATTTGTTAATATTTAAGTGATCTAGGTACAGACATAACAGGGGGGAGGGGAAGGGGGAGGATGGAAGATAGGGGCTGGGGGAACAAACGTCTAAAAAGCTTACTCTTCCACTTTTCGCAGTTGTGCCACCACTGTCATTTAGTTCCCCATAGGGTTCTTGTATTCAAATTGCTATGCCTTTTATGGTTCTTGATCACTGCAACATCGATAAGCCGCATTCAGTTGAGTGAATAATTTTCATAAGAGTTGTTGATGTGTTAATACCAAAAAAAAATGGAATGCAAAAATGTTGTCTGAGGTACGTGAATGGAGATGTAATCGAAGTACTAAAGTTTTCTGCAGAATTTTCACCTCATTTCGTTACCGACTGACGTCACAAGAGACGAAAAGAATAAGCTATAGTTGTCCTAGGATGAAAAACGTCATAGAGGTAAGAGTATAGATATAGCTAGGTGCAATTAGAAATATTTTTCATAGCTACACATCGACGATACGATACATGAATCTTGACACGATCTGAGGGGTTGTTTGCTAAACATCTGCCTGTTAGTTCCTTTTCTTTTCTTTTTTTTTTGATCAAGATAGAGGGAGGTGTACAATATTTGATTTTACTTATTACGTTTCTGATAGATCATTCAACACCTTCATTTATAGCGACGGTAAATAACTAAATCCCTAGTGCTACGATGAAGCCAAAGATGGAACTCGTGTATTTTACATCGCTGACAACAATAGCAGCAGCTTATCGTGGCAGCTATGATCTATGCGTCAAGCGAGTCCCATTTGGTTGGCGTTTGGAGTTGAAAACGTTTTGGGGAAAAACTGCGGCTATTTGGATTGATAAATGGAAAAGGGAGAGGTGAGAAAATATTTGAGGGTTCTAAAATTTTTCAGGGAAATTGCGCCAATCTATGAACTACTAATTATATCGGAGTTTTTGTTTGCGCTTACCATCATTCCTGAGAGAAGTTTACTGCATGGAATAGTCATCATCTAATAACAATTGCACGATAAAGTGACACTGCCGAATTTCGACCTTCGCAGAAATCGATGAGTTTGCTTGTGTTCATCTAGCGCGCTAGCTTTTTGATAATCTTGATCGCATTCTTGTTCTTCCTAATGGGATAAAATTGTTCTAAAACTTTAAGTTCAAGTTTTGAAAAAAAGCGAGTGCATGATCTGGAACTTCATCGTTCACTAAAATAGGATCTAGAGAAAGAATCATATAGGCCAAGAAAAGAATAATAGAGATGCTCTCCTCACTATTAGCATGCCGATAGATACAAAAGTGATCTTTTAAGTGCTTCAATTGTTGAAGGTTCGGTGATGAAGGTTGAGCATTCGAACACAGCATTCTAAAAGAGGTTGTTCTTTGGGTGGCAAGAGGCATGATTTATATTTGAGGATGGCATATATGATTGCCAAAATTAATTACGGCGGTGCATTCGATTCGTTTAAATCGGATGAGTAGACAAAAGGATAAATAAGGCAAGAAAATATTATTGTGTATCAAGAGTCAATTTCGTAGTTTAGCATAATGAATAAATTAAAGTGATTTTAATTCGTTTTCAGTGCTGCTTAGCGAAAATAATAACGATACACCACTATTAGCCTACAAAAAGTTTTGATTTTTGTGAGAATTTTCCCAAATAATTTCCAAGAAATATTGTTCGTTCATCACTAAACAATTGAAAAAAAAAATTAGATTATAGGAAATATGAGGTTTAGGAGGCAAGTTCCTGCCCAAAAACTTCCCCAGTGAACGATGGCGTTTTCTATGACTTGCGAAGAAATGTCAGCTGCACTTAATTTTCGAGTTTAAGAACACAAAATTTCATTGATATCTTATCATTTTGCATTGGTTTCTTCGAGTATACTGCGTCAGATATATCTAAACATTTGAGTTGGTTTTTTTTCAGTTAAGCTTCGTTGCAATTCAGCGCAGTTGCAGGGGNGGGGGGGTGCTGCCTGTTATATTATGCAGCTTCAATTAAGAACGAAGCATCAAATAAGGGACAAGATGTTCGGTTGTTCTATCTATATAGAATATAAGCTCTTCGAATGTGTTATAAAGGATACTAGATTGGAGGCACCTGCGTCGTCGTGGGATTATCAACTCCGCATATTGTGGCTTTCTTCCTAGTCGATCGATAGCATCACAACTGTATCATCCATAAGTGATCGGATCTTAGCTTTTGAAGGAAAAAATTCCAGCTGAAGTCATTTTTATCCATTATGCATAGGCATTTGTTACAAGCTGCAATATTAAATAACTTCTGAGGGCAGAAATGTTCTCTTTTAGGATAGATTAAAGTCTACCCTATTGAGGCGTTCTTTAGAGCATGAGTTGATGATACCACCGGAAATAGCTGAATAGTTATTAATGGAATCTCGGTAATTTTGGCAGAAAATATAGTCGATGCCTTTGATTTATCGTCGTTTCATGGAATTTGCCTTTTTTTTCAAACGAATTTTCAGCAAAAATGTACATTGCATAATGATGGTTAGAGCTATTGATAGTGTTGGCGACTTGAGGGAAGGGGAGAGAGGGGGAACTTTGCAGTAATCTTAGCAAAGTGTACACTGAGAAGGGATTACAGAGCTTCCAATAGTCTATTATGGCAACGCTATAACACAAGCGCAATTAATATTTTCGTCACGTTTTCATTGTGTTTTGTCGCCTAATGCATTGACTACGTTTTACTGGTATGATCGCCCTGTTGCTTTGGCAGCATAAGCTATGTCAAAAATCATCAGAAGACTCACTCGCCTAGCATTTCATAAAACTCAATGGGCCATACTAACCCGATTACCAAGTAACGCTAGACGTTTTCAATATCGAATGGCCAGAATATAGTGGACTGATGGCTTACAGGATTTTATCTTCTATAATTGTTAGGGGATATATCTTTTAAAGATCTGTCTAATTTTACACAACCAGAAGACGCTGTGTCAAAAGCTACTAGCTGAAAATAAAGTCGTATTTTTCCAGCTGTGTTTCACATAGCTTTATCCTTGGTGTGCATAATGCTTATTTCGTCAGAGGCTGATTAGACAAAGTTCCGTGAGGTAGCTAACCTTGGATTTATCGACTCCTGCTTGCCCAATTTTTTACAGCTGTATTGTTCTTTTGCTGTGCAGTATTGTTGCTTCTCTTTGGCACGGCCATGTTAGTTAATAGAATAAAAAGAGGGTCTATGCTGTGACGGTTACACGATGTATGGTTCATTCGGATCTTAACCAGAGGTCTCTTTAGGGTCGGTGTCCCATATGTATGGCGAGGGCCACCAGTGCTTCTACCCCAATGTTTAGCACGCTGTGAGGTGAGGTGCATGGATGAATGTGCATATGTGCACACCTGGTGATGGGTACATATATTGTGCATGGCTTTTCTGACCTTCTACTCGCGAGCATCACTTCAAATCATTTTAAATTCGATCTCCCAATGCTCTCATGATCACGGACGGAGAGACGGACGCGGCTAATTTTATATATAATGTATAT
>JAARMF010000687.1:55506-70471 GCA_022844705.1 Toxascaris leonina | reverse complement strand
TCGCGGGAAACATTAGTATAAAGGTACGTCGAAATTGGCGAAGCTAACACTATCGGGACATCCCCTTTTGTTTATGTCATCTAGACGGCTGAGGAATCCAGCCGTATTTTTGAGATGAGATGGGACGTAATCTAGTAATCCACTAAGAATGCGGGTAAGAAGCCACGAAACTGTTGGAGACTGTTTCGCTTGTTTCTTTTCCCCACATTCTCCAACTATTTCCATAACTTTCGTCCCTCATTACTACGTAATCTTTGACACACATGGGTATATATATATATATATATATATATATATATAACGTGTTGAATTATAGGGTTGTTACTATGATTGTGGCTCAATGAACCGAAACGTCAGTAAAAACATCTCTGTCTGATTCGGTACATCCCAAGGTTTATAACAACAAACAGTCATTGTACATATTATTAGTATTATGCGCCTGAGAAACAACAGTGTCGTGAAGGGTATATATATATATATATATATATATATATATATATATACTGATATATAATATTGAATATTGAAAAATATAGTTGAAATTTAATATTCCATTTATTAACTATCCTCTTTAATTACTTTAGTAGAAATAATGGCATATGCATCTAATTGGCTTCTTAAAATTGTCATTAATCGAGGGCAGTGTTGTGATTTTAGCTTTTAAAGACAGGCGGCCAGCAACTCAGCGCATGGAAGAATGCATGTATCACGGTTTTCTGACGGGTATTATCAATGATGCTTTCTGTATCGTTGTGATTTTCCTCATTAACAGTAGTGGAGTGTTCCGTGACGTGGTTTAATATTGCCGTTGAAGTGCATTTTAAAACGTTTTTTAACCTTTAATGAAGTATGCCTTTAATTGACTTTGCCTCTAGAATATCCGGAAATACAAATTCATACAGCGCATTTTGTTATTTACTGCAGCATGAGCGTGCCGCGTTGTTCTCTGATTAATAAGGTGGCGTTTGAAACATCGTAATCTATCCCGAAAACGCTAAACTCTGTTCGCTTTAATAATTTCCAACATTGTCACTGTAAAATCAAAGGACAACACAAAAATTATTGCTGTATGTTGAACCTTAACTTCGAACACCCGTTTTCTATTTCCGTTTATATATCTCCACTTTTCAGTGATCAGCCTTTGATGTCGCAAAGTATGAGGCCGAGCACGCCTCAGACGCAGGCGCCAGTCTCATTGCCTTTTGAACCGTCATCTCGCAGACAGCTGGAGGAGATGGCACGCAGGGGTCAAAGGCATTGTTCTTTGCCACCTGTGCCAGAGATGACTACGCCTAACGGTGGAACGTCTTCCTATGAGACGACGCCCCGAGCAGAAAATCCGATGACCACGTCACGACTTTTTTACGAGTTCAGCAACCGGCATCTCCGGGAACAAGGTCTCACCATTTCTATACGTAAATATGTACAAGGATTTTTAGTGGACTCTCAGCCACATGGCTGATAGTGTGTAACCTTTCCAAGAAAAGCTGCCTTTCTAAGGCGAAGAGATGAGTTGGGTATTATGGAAGCAAGTGTACAGTAGAATTTAGAGAATACGGTTAAGCGATAAGCTGTATACCTTTCCTGGCTGGCTATGCACCTAATAGACTATTACATGGGCCTTGCTTGTTGAAATGTCTGCAGCACGCAGTGATGCATTAATCACATCTCATCGTTTGCTGTTTTTTGCCGAATGGATGGTACTTTCATGGAGCTCCCACAATAACTGTTGATGCGCAGTTGCGCCATGTCCTCCAATTACTTTCGTGGTTTTGAGAACCTAAGTCGCTTGTTGATAATTTGTAACGAAATATTGGAGGCCATAGAAAAAAGCGAATGTTTCTTTGGCCGTTTGGCGTTTTAGGTGCCAAATATTTGTATATCCGGTTATAATTTGCAACACGCACTATCGACTGATTTTGCTTTATAAATGAAAGTGTCTCTTCAAGGTTCATTGAACTGATTGTTATATTTGCACTGCGATTGCCAGCGGCTCAAAATATGGAATGCTGAAGAGTTGTATAGGTCTTCAGGAGTGGAAGTATTGCACTCTTTATGCTCAATTAAAGGAACATTCGTCAACCCCGATCGTAGATGCCATCGCTTGCCCACTATGGCTTCAAAAATGTCATACTTGGGAAAGAAGGATGAATGAATCCATGCATCTATTCAGAATCACTTCATCGGTTATTATCATATTTGGGAAAGTGGCGATAATTTAGGCACATTTAGATGTTTTTGACAAATCATCAACTTTGTCTTTTTAATCCAAAGCATATTTCACTTCTTTGAGGCTTTGTTGCTCTAAAAATGTACTTTTCCAGCACCTGCTGGGGAGGGAGAGGGAAAGGGAGAAGGGCTGAGGAGGATTGGGGACTGAGGTAACTTTTTCGATTTTTCAAAAATATCTTCTTCTCATCGTTTTTTTCGGAGATGCCGGAATTGGAAATACATCTCAGCACAACTAAGCATGGAAATTCAGTTGTAATTAAGATAGGCTTCCTTTTGCAGCTGCTATATGAACACTTTTTTGAGATGAGATGAGCAATCTAGAAAGGTAACGATCCAGACGGCATCCAAAGCGGAAAGATTAGTTCGATTTGTGTTGCGTAAAAATTAGTTGTTGGTATTTTCATGTTCCCAATTTCCGATTTTTTTTCTTTGGATGGTCACGGTGGTTCGTTCTTTGCAAAGTGTTCGAGGTCTTCCGCTTGAAAAACTGGATCAATATTTATTCGACCACCATATACATACATCACATAGATGCGCTCACACAAAAGCGAGTAAAATACTGTAGTGGCGCCCATGTGGTATCTGTACTTCTGCCCAGTATGTTCATCGGCCAGGTAAGAAAATTAATCAAATGGTCCCCACTTAATGTTCCAATTGTTGCTTCCTTGAGTAAATACCTCAGTTGTCGGTTCCTTCGTTGTTTTACTGATTTTATCAGGCTGAATTTTCAATAATGAATCTAATCGCTTGATTCACATTGAAAATTTGCGCTGAGTGATGTGACAGGTTATTAAGTTGTTTGCTCAGTTTTTGATGTTTTAATACCTGTCATCGTTTCGTTTTGCTGGTTGTCATTTTTATAAAACTCATGTCGGGCTGGCTGAGCAAAACGATGATTGTGCAAATATTTTACGATACGTTTCAACGTTCCACATATTTTATGAGCACTTTCAAAGGCAGAGAGAAGCGATTGGAGGTTGGGAAGAGGTGGGTAGAGAGGAGCGACTATCTTTCTTTCGCTTTCTCCGTTTGCATTGTATAACTTCCTCAACAGGTGAAGGAAGTTCGAGTGATTTCTTTGTAAGCCACATGGGCACTCGATACCGATTATCCAAAACTGTTCATTGCTACCACAGACATTTTGCAGTTTGGCTAAACTCTTCCCTATGCTTTTCTTGATAGAAATGATCGCAATCTATGATATCAAAGTGAAGAGGATAAGACTAGCCAATGTGGGAGGAAAATTTTTATTTATGAGTAAGCAATAAGAGACAACTTCCCTTTCCGCCTCGCATATTGAAAATAGCACTCCTCCTACGCTTACTTTCATATTGGCATATTTTAAAGGTACATCGACCGATTCATTGCTACGGCATCTTCTTGTGTGTCCCATATCATTTTCGTCACAGCACGATATGCTTCAGTGTAGCAAGCGTTGATGCATTCATCTCTAAAAGTGGCCCGTTTTTGAGTGATGCTGAAATGCGCGCATTTTCCTACACAGTCCATATGTCTTTTTCCCATTGTCTGAAGTGATTGTGGGCATATATAAAACTGCCCATTAGTAGCAACATTCGACACTAGGAATACTGGCTGCGGTATTGATCCTGCAGTATTTACGTTTTCTGCGGATCCCGATTGTTCGGAGATCGAACGATTGGCTCCCGCATCGATATTTTCGCACGACTTTTGACAGGACTTTTGACAGATGTCTTGCCAGAGGTGGCGCGACAAAATATGCGTCCAAGGCACAAATACTCGCATCCGAGCTTGCAAGCAGGTGCATATTCCCTCTTATCAGCGATTCTGAGATTAAATCCATCGATACTGTTGTGTAGTGCATCGCAAGCCCTCTTACATTCGATATCGCATTCATAAGTGCAAGTGGAGGATCAGAATTGATTGGAAGACACGAATTGAGATACTTACGCTTTCACGTTGCAGTGCATCCATCCTGAAAAAAATTCTGCAATTTTATTTATGCGAATTATTTCTAGGTGCGATCTTAATTAATTATTGTGAGTAACGATAGGGGAAGCCTTATATATCTGTCCAAGAACAATCCTAATATTTATGGAATTTTGTACTTTTCAGAGGTGACCTTATTTGGTCATGTTTTGGACTGAGAAATGAGATGATTTTTTCATTTTGTTTCATTGTTGGGAATTCGTCTTGACCGCTGATGAGCTTGTGTAACAGGAGTTGGAGAAGGGAGGAAGTGGGGGCCGGCAAAGGCGACTGTTTAGTTTTTGGATCTCCCGCATTCTTTCAATTTCCTGTCATTTTCAAATTTAAGCCGTTTTGTGCTTGCGCTTCATCATCGAAGTACCTGGTGGATTTCAAGCGGAATTAAGTGGATCAAATNCATTTTCAAATTTAAGCCGTTTTGTGCTTGCGCTTCATCATCGAACGAATGTTTCATTCCATGCGATCAAAACAAGAAACACGCCGGCACTCCCACAAGCGTTTTTCTGCTAGACCCTATGGTGTTGAGAAACTCGCTTTCTTCTCCATATCCCACTCGTTCTTATCAATTGCAGGAAATAAAGTGCTTGACATTTTTAAAGTTACAATTAGAACCTTCTAAAGTTTTAATTCTGACTCTTCCGTCGGTTGACTGGAGGATAATATATTGCCGCTCCTTTGCCCTCACTTATTGCAGCACTTCCCTCGCACCCTTCCCAAACAGCTTTTTTTATTATCATCCATTTGCATGGTTGAAAACGAGCAACAAAAATTGCTGGTGAAACGGATCTTGCTGAAGAACTCGGTGACTATTTCACACACTTAGTGCATATTCTATGCCTCTCATCCGACTGGCTTGCGCTTTGTAATTTCGGCTGTCTTCTTCCCTAACACTTCTTCAGAAATGGAATTCATCAAGCCGCAGCAACAGGAAATAGTGCCAGTAGGCCTTTTGCTGAATGAGGTAGGGTCATTGCTGGTTATGAAAGTAGCTGGGATTTGACCGTTTTGTTTGCATACAATAGGTGTCAGTTAAAGGAACTTGAAACTAACCGTATTGTGGGAGATTATTACCAATGAGAGGACAGTTATAGCTGTTCATTTGAATTCATAGCACTTATCCTGGAAACGGGATGTACCGAGCATGTGCACAATATCGAATAAGTGATATCGCATAAGTACTCGAAATAAAGTATTGAGCACGCATTGTGTGGTTAGTTAAAGTGCAACGCTGTAATTAGAGATATAATCCAGGACACTTATACGAGTAAAGTACTGAGTTTCGGAAAGGCGGTTGATCGTGTGGTGTAATTGCAATACAATTTCTGCAAGGAAATATTATATTTTACTGGAACTTGATATCGCTTCAAACGGTAGGTCCTCCCCCATCTCTCCACCTCCATTAGGGCAGTTAAGGTATTCTCGAAGACGTATTGCCTTTCTTTGTGCTAAAAATTATCTGCTACATTAATATGACGCGGTCACGTTTGCCATTGAAATCAAGCAAACAACTTTGCTTTTAACAACATGCAGAATACGAATATAAAGAAATAAATTTCTGCACATTAGGACCACAAAAAAATAACGGAATTAAGTTCGCTGATGAATATGTATTCGTAAAGGTTCCATCAATATTTCAATTTAGGTATCGCTTTCACGGGGGCAAAGCAACTCTGGTCAATCATAGGCCGTTCACAGTAGACTTTGTTTATCGCTCAGCCAGCCTTTATACTCCACTGGAGCGGTCTTTTGATGGCCTTTCGCTTTTGTTTATTGTCGAATTGGGACCCTTTATGCATTATTATATAAAAAAAAAAAAAAAAAAACATTTCAAAACGCACTCTTTTCGACAGTTTGATGAGCGGAGTGCCTTTGCCGTATGCAGTGTTGTTTATTCAGTAAAATCGCTCAAACTTGTCGAATGCTTGAAAGCATTGCAATGAGATGATAGAACTTGGAAGAAATATGCGTTTATGACGTTTATATCATGACATATTCGTTTATCTATTGAAGGTTTGGCATCAACTGAAATGATGTTTGCGGGACCATCGAGGAATGATTTTTGTAGATAAGGGTCATGCTTATTGTCTTCATACTCTCGACTTATTATATATTGTTTGCCCCAGTAGGATGGAGCGCAAGCTTCTGGCAAATCCCAGAAGGTGTTTAGCGGTACAGATAGGAACGTCCGGTTAATGTAATTTGTGAACAAACTGTCGCCATGTTGGCCATAGTCTATTCATATTGAGGCCACAAAGCAGGAAACTGTGTTTAATCTCGGCACTTACTCGAATTTCTGATTGTCGCTTTGCCTTTTTAATTACTAAACTTTGTGTGCTAATCGAGTCATCAGTTGAGGTCATCAGTTCAGTCCTCCATGATGCCATTTACAGCTGATAAGTTTGGTGAATATATAAAACTTCGAATGGATGTCTGGAGTTCTAGGGCTTTCTTTTAGTAGAGAGGCTATATTAACAGGACTAGTATGGAGGTGGAGGGCGAGAGTTGGAGGGTCAACACAGTAATTTCATCAGCACCTGCTATGTTTGCATTGTGTGCCATCCTTGAACAGATGTCAAAAGTTATTTGAAATGCTAAATTTCCTGGAAATTCCGCCACCGCATGCAAAAGTTTGCTGGAGCGAATGTGCCTGCTGAAAAAAAAGTAGAACTTTGAGCGTTTTTAAAGCGCTAAGATAGAAACGAGCGAAGTAATCAATTTTTAAATGCATTCCTACATCATTCTGTGCATTTCTAGCGCCATATTTGCTAGCGACGGCATGAATTATTTCAATACGAAACCCATTTTATGTTGAGATCTGCACACGTTTTATCCTTCATCGGCTTGGCAAAGTAGAACGCACACTGTCTTCTCTCTATATCCCCGTCCCCTGCAGATGCCACTGGGGTGGCTCGGTCTCGCTTCCTCCATTCCTACCCTTCTTCTGTGTATCTACTTACCCTGCCTCAGTCTGGCTTCCCAATCCCTTTTAATAGCGAAGAACAACCAGAAGGAAATGGATGCTTTAGTTGAGCGTTTCAAACATTTTTTTTCTGTAGACTTGCGCTGTTTTCGCGATGAATGAAGCTTAAAAATTGACTTTGCAGCGAGACAACAGTTGAGTGCACCGCCCCAACCGCAAGTCGATGGCATTGCAAGGCAGATGATGCAAATGGCCACCGTTCTCGAGATTCCTCATTATAACAGTGCACTTCCACCAGCCGCTGATTATGCGCCAAGGCGGAGTGCAGTGCCGGTTAGATCACTTTGATTCGTATTTCGATCATTTCTGAATTTGGCTAATTAGACGTTTTTTTATCTGTCGTGTTTGTTTTAATAGGAGACCATGTTTTTCCATCGGTCTTCTACGGTTGCCGTATTGCGATTGGCCTTTCATTATTAGAAGAAGGTAATGTTGGGGCTGGGGAAGGTGAGGGCTGCATTCAGACAGATGATGGTATTGCCATTGATGGTATTCGATTCGATAACTGCTGTACAACGAATCAATAAAATGTTTCGCATTATCTGCACAAATATCGGTGAATTGTCATCGTTAATAGTAGAGACATCATTTAATCTTGTTGTTGCCATCACTTTTTGAGAAAATTTGCCCTACGAAATTGTGCTGCAAAACTGCCTTCAAGCTAAGGATGCGACGTTTACAGCAACAGAAGGCAACACCTTTGGGCGCATCACCATCTCCATCTCGTCAAGCCTGTCGTGACGATGACACTACTGTGATACGTAGTGAAAGTTCGTTGGGCTCGTCGGGTCCACCTTCGGCAGCTCCCGTTCCACAAGTGCCATCATCGACCAGTGGGATGAGCGTGCAGTTCTTGCCTGTATCTCGGTAAGTTTCCTCTATGTTTGCCACAGAATGTCGTTGCCCCAATCTCTATGGCAGGTTTTATTTTATATTACTTAAAGTTCTAAGGCGACTCGGGATCTGTGAGTTTTTCTTCTTCGACATTTTCATTTTCTACAATTTTGGGAAATAAGGAATTGGAAAAAAGGTTTGCAAAGATCAGAAGAGAACGATACCTTAATGAAATATTTTGTAACAGTAAGTGCCTTACAGCCTTCTCCACCTTCGTGATTTTCATGTCGCAGATGAGAAGGCTGCTAAAAAGTACTAATTCAAGGAGCAAACGGTAACACTCGAAACGTATTGTTGCGGAGATGCCTTTCACTTGAATTAATCTAGTACGACAAAGGATGGGAGAAGAGGAAGAGATGCACAATCTCAGAATGTTAAACACCCCTCAACTCTACGATGCTGTACGATAACACTTCCGCAGTTTGATGCATCATCGCCAATTGGTTGTCACCGCTGCCTACTCCAAGTTCTTTTGAATCAATAAGCGCACCGTCATAGCGTTTCTTGCCGTAAATGCCCTTGCATAGCCTAATTTAACCACGAATGCTCAAAGTGATGTTGGGAAGATAGGTACAAGAGGAATGAATTTCACAATGACCTGAACATGGTTTAGAATATCTGAACATCTATATGGACCGCTGTTGACAGTCGTGACGTGGGTTGGAGAATTGCCCTGTAAGTCGTACTTATCCAGCTACCTTCTGTCGACCTCAATTCTTATTTTTCCGAGGCCGAATTCAGTTTTCGGTTGTGGCTGCCACCTAATACTGATGTTGATTTCGGGATTTAATTGTGGGTGCAAGAAATCCTGACCTTCTCGCAATCGAAGAACCATTCTTTCTCGTTTATTTAGCACAGTTATGGGGCGGAGATGGTAGTGCGAATCGCTTCATTCTCAAACGATGTGCACTAATTTGAAACGTTGGGCTTTTTCATTCGCTAAGTGCGAAACTGCCCGATCTTTTGCAGGTACGAGGATGCACAAGCAATTCGCGCCGTGGCGTTCCATCCAAGCGGTCGCTACTTTGCGCTCGGCACAAACTCAAAACAGATGCTAATATGCAAATATCCGGACATACGTCATTTTCGGTTTTATTTTCACTTCTCACTTTTGTAACCCTGTGATCAGGCCTGTACTAGACGGTTGTAAAGTGCAAACCAGTCTTGTTGAAATTCGAACACAATACGAGTCAGGCAAGGATTTGCGCCTCTTTTACGGCCTATGTTTGTTTATACTGGCTATCGATCCGCATTCTCCTATCGTCGTGGAAGTGCATTGTGGTTTGTAGTAGTCCTGTCCAACAATTCTTAGTGGACGTTTGTTTTACAATTTCTTTCTTATGTGTCTTTATGGTGGTCGATGCTTTCATTTTCGATTTGTTCTGTTCAATGGATTTTCACCTACGTGTCGACAATTATGATATTCTCAGAAAAATTTCACACATATGTCAATGAGGTTAAACACCCAAACTGTGATCAGAAATAGTTTAGTGGATTGATTTTGATTTTTTGATCAGTGATGATGGTTGTGGTTTTAAAGATCCCGTAAGCACGCAGCGCTGCATATGAGCTTACTGTCGTGGAATATCGTGATTTGCTTGTGGCTTCAATTGACGACTAGAAGACGGGAAAATCGTCGCATGAAGAATATTCACTCCATAGATTTTTTCTTTTTCTTTCTCTGCTTCCTTCTACTTCATTTTCCCCTTTTTACGATCTCAAGTCGTGATCGAACTGCGGCTTCTAACTCTAGCCCTCTAGGGACTGTTGGAAGAGAATGCGAAGAAAGCTTCGTTCGCGAGCGTAGCGACGTGAAACTTGCTTTTCTGTTTAATTCATTTGTGTGGCCACCGATTGCAATCATGATTAATGGCAGTTCACATTTGAGGCCAGAGGCAAGCGCACGTGGTGTGGACGTGATTTTGTCGAGGCCGAAACAACATCGCGGAAGCGTTTACTGTCTCGGTTTCAATCCGACCGGAGAACTGCTTGCCACTGGATCCAATGACAAGTCACTGCGCCTTATGGCTTTCAATACAGAACTTTGCAAAATAGGTCTTTTTTGGTTGCGTTCGACATCCGGCGATGGTTGCTGTCTCTTTTGTGGTCTCTTTATAAAGTTGTTTTGGCGACGCGTGTTCGCTGTTACAAAACTTTGCATCTTGACTAAGGTGGTTACGGCGGCGTATATGGACAGCGGTAGGATTTCTATGGTTATAGATCCTGCTTTCCGCAGCCTGTAGCACTTTCCGTGAAAAAAAAAATGAAGGAAACGATAGTTTGGAATAAGCACCGGGTTCTGCCATGCTGTAACATTTTTACAGCTCAGAATCATATGTTCAGTACGAAAACATCTTTGGGCTCAAAACGGAAAGACGCGACTTTCGCTTCAGTGAATGTTTCCTTCCTCGTATGATTCGTATGATTCCTTCCTCGGCGTGGGCCGGTAGGTTACGTTTCAACGACTGCTAACGAAACTTATAGATGTCGCCACAGATGGTGCACCTTTTTGCATAGACATGCTGACGAAAGCTTAAACAAATGGAGTGAAGCAAATTGTGTTGGACATCTGCTGAGAAGGTTCCTGCAATCTCCTCATTTTTGAACATCTTGCTCAGTATAATATTGCCTAGACATACTTTTGCACGTAAGAAATTCTGCTCACAGATAGCATGTTAGGATAATTGTTGCTTCGTGTCACTGGCTGCTGTATAAGCAGCTTACAAAACTTGCTATGTATCATAGTATAGTAGCTTCTTTCTGCTACAAAAATGAAGTGATAGTCTAAGTTAAAAATAAAGAGTTACAAGTGAACATTGGAATTGTTTTTCACAGTTGAATGACAAATTGCAGAGTTCAGTTTTTCTTGCTTCCTTTATCTTCTTAGGTCACTGGTGGAGACAATAGTCTTCTTGCATTTGTGTACCTGGGCCTTCCAATTTCATGGTTTTGGCCGCTTTTGGCGCTTCACTTTCCAGCTGTCTTGCGTTATTTCGGGATGTTGTGAGTGTGCATTGATACAGTGTACGGGAGCATGACTGTAGTGATATTTCTTACAGCGCGACATGTGTTTATTGATTCAGGTGCTGAAATGGAGCTGAATATTCACGACGGCACGGTGAGGGACATTGTTTTTATGGAAGATTCCGTGAATAGAAATACAGTGCTCGTATCAGGCGGAGCTGGCAATTGTCGAATACACTTGACGGATTGCTCCAACGGGCACACATTCGCTTCTTATCAAGGCCATACTGGTGTGTCCGCCTGATTTTTGATGTTCTTCTTATTACATTCATGTCAAGTGAGGGAGCAGCTTCATTATAGGCTTGCCAATGCGTGTTTGTGCAGGTGCGTATATGTAGGCGTGTGGCTCTATATACTCATTTGTCTATCCTATCTGAGTTCTTATAGACCACTGAAGCTAAAGTTATGAACTTTGCCGAACACAGTATATATTAACTGGGGACGACCATATTACATTCATCGCCAACTCAGAGAGAAGCTATAGGCATTTAAAGGCACCAAAAGATTTTTGATGTATAGGTCGGATTTCCTCCCAGCTGTCTGGTAACTGAAAAATGAATAATCCGTGGAAAGCTTGTGCAGATGGTCGAATCAGGTAGAATATGAGAACATTGAGAACATTATTTTGCGACCTTCTACTTTTTGCAGGGAGATATAGTAAGGTGAGCGGGACATAGAGGTGCATATCGTGCCATATCATTTGGCATGCTTCTCTTCCCTTTTCATTTGCCGCGAGGTTCAAGTATTCTTTTATGCTGCAAGATGTTTGGAGAGGTTTGGCGACAAGCTCACCCAATATACTACGCCTTCTATATCTTCTGCTTCTCCGACAAAAGCACTTGAAAGTTCGTAATAGAGTTGGACACCTTCTGAATTTTTCTTTCCTTCTTTATCTTTTAAAAAAAAAAAATGGTGTGATCTTGGGGTTGCATTTTTCGCGATGTGTGCTATTTACTTCGAGAACAGAATAGTTCAATGAGGAAACACTATGTATTGGGGGATGTGCTTTGCGAGCGAGGGCGTTTTGAACTTTGTGAGATTCTTTGCAGCACCGATCCTCGGATTGTACACATGGGGCAGTGGGTGTTTCGTTAGTTGTTCTCAAGACAAAACAGTCCGCTTTTGGGATCTGCGATCGCCGCAAGCAATCAATGTCGTTACGGCTAACAATAAAACTGCCAGTGAGTGTCAGTTTTTTTGCAACAGTTTCTAGCATATCATCATGACGTTATCGCCTGTATGTTGTTGCTGTTTATTAGCCCTTTTGTTAAATCACTAACAGTGAAGTCATTCGTCTATCATGAATGGCAAGATAGATGGCAGTTGGTTCCGAGATTATGAACTCATCCAGTGAATGTGCTTGTATGTCCGAAAATAACAAAAGGTTTTCAATCAGATCTGTGAGAGATGCAACCCCAAACATGTTGCTCTTGTACGAGACAGGAAGCTGCTAGTTATCATTTCTGAGGTTTTCATTTGTGGTGAATACTTGATCAGTTGTGGTGCGATTTGAATAGAGCTGTGATTTTAGGCAATCCATTTGATACTGATGCACTTCCGTGCATGACTGACGCATTAAGCGCAGACATGTTTTTGTGCTTTCTTAATTGGCATTATCAACGTCTCAACAATGTTGTATGAGAGAACCACATCGAAGGGAACATTTGATTTCCAGTTTGTTTTAAAGGTAATGATGTAGAAGATAAGGTATGAGTTTTTGTCGTGAAAGAGTGCGAAGACTACCATGGCTAGTCTATAATGCTGTAAGAAAATAATTCTTCTTCACGACAAAAAGATAGATGTAAATAACACACAAAGTGTTAAGTTAAAGTGGAGAGGTTTCCAGTATAGCTTCATGTTCTCTTGATATATGAGTGAAATTGAATGAGATATACGTACAGATTCCAGTAAGTCTCTTACCAAGCGCCTTCCAGTAAGTCTCTTACCAAGCGCATAGGATATAATATCGTCTGGAGGGTTTGTGTTGGGAGTCGGTATTTTCAAACAACAACTTGTTGTTTACCGTGAAGTGAAGCAGTGATTAATCGATTCGAGCCTAGTAGAGAAATTCTGTTTGTCACCTAAACTTTGTTCTTCCTTTTCATTATTTCCCTGCAGGTGCACCTGTGACGTCGGTGTGCGTGGATCCAGGAGGAAAACTGTTGGTGTCGGGTCACGAGGACGCGTCGGTGATGTTGTACGACATTGCGGGTGGTCGTGTCGTGCAAATCTTCAGGCCACATGGCGATGAAGTCCGGACAGTTCGCTTCAGCAATGCAGCCTACTATCTTCTTAGTGGGTCTTATGACAAGAGGCAAGCAACCTATCTGTACTTTGTTTGCCGTTTTTCGATACGCGGTGTCCTGAACTAATTGACAAAGACTGCATTAAGTGTTTCGATAGTTCTTCTTGCGTGATCGTAATAATTTTGGCTAAATAAAACTGGTGATCTCATTGGGAGGGGGGGAGGGGGCATTAACTCGGGCTGTTGAAATTGGAAGACGGAGACGGCTGGAAGAGAAGGAGGAATGGAGCAGTGCTGAATTCTTTGAGGAGTGGTTTCTGATGACGCCTGACTGTTGCCACAGAGTTCTGCTTTTTTTGTTGAAAAGCGTAAAAGAACTCTCAACGAAAGTTGATCCAAATGTATCTCAATGGCACTTTTGAAACAGCTGAAGGCGACCCTCCATCCATTCATAACTCGTTTAAATATTACTTTGTTTCTTGCAACTGCTAGATTCTACTGATTGTTTCGTTTCGAATATATTCGTTGAATGCATCGAATTTCCTTCATCAATTTTTTTAGGATCTTCGGTCTGGTAGGGTGAGGCTTCAAATGAAGGGAATGTATGTTGTCATTTAAGATACATGACAGTTTTTTTAAAGTCGAAAGTATACAGCTGTTGATGTAGGGTTGTTATAACCGATATGCGTGGTGATTTGATGGCTCCGCTTATGTATCTTCCAGTTGCCGAGCACGACGACAAGGTTATACAATGCAGGTGGGTCTCCAAAAACTTTTGCGCTGATAGACATTATTCTCGTGAGAATTTATGTGGTTCGTCTGTTCGTTAGAGCAACACTTTACAATTGCTCACGTGATGTAACAATACGTTCTTGCAAATGCCCTCCTATTCCACTCAGATTCAGCGATTTCATAATTTTTTGGCGCATTCTGATCTAAATTCATGCAGCTGTTAGTCTAAAGAGGAAATGTGCCTGCAGCATTCTATGCTGCTGTGGAAGATGGAAGGATTGGAACGAAGAATTGTTATTTTGGCAGTAGGCATGCATCCTTATGCACTACAATCGATTCACATCCTGGAATACACCGGTAAAGAGTTCCGACTGCTCGTTGCTTGAATCGCTTATTTCTGTCATCAAGTATCAGTTTCGCTTTTTCATGGAAATACAATTTACGGCAGGTTTACGAATCTTTTCATGTCTAAAATATTAATGTTATAAGTCGTTTTACGCTCCTGTTGGCATTAAGATATCACAACAAAGATGCCATCATTCATCACTGAAAGATGCCGCAACGTCACCAATAATCTTATCTTGAATAACTTTGTAAATTTTGGTATGACTTGCAGTTTTTTTTTTTGATCTTCCTCGAAGATCTTCCTTGTCTCTGCTCATCTGGATCTATATCAACAAACTTTCATAGTTGTTGGTTTTGTATCTCTGATTAGCCGGCATGTGAAAGAGTGAAGATTGTTTTGTTTACAGGTGGCATCCACACGATTTCTCATTTCTAAGCACAAGTGCCGATCGAACGGCTGTACTGTGGGCTCTACCGCCTCCGCCCGCTTGTCAGTGATGGCATTTGCACTTGCATGGCCTCATTCGATGGTTTATAACGCTGTT
>JAARMF010000687.1:34404-55466 GCA_022844705.1 Toxascaris leonina | reverse complement strand
TATATATATATATATATATATATATATATCAGCACAACACCAGTTGGACATTATTGATAAGATGACCGCTCATGTTACTAATAACTTTTCGCTGTGCATCGCAGCTGTTTTAGATTCGAACATCGCATAGGAGAATACCCCTCCTTCCCAATTACGGAATACTTCGAATTTGTACAAGCCATATTGGTGCGAAACTGATTTTCCATTGAATATTAGAAAACGCCGAAGTCGTACCGTATCACATTTTGCTTTATTTATTCATGTGTTTGTTGTTTGCTATGATGCATTTGCTATTGCTCGATGGATAGCACTTAAATCTCTGCAAGTTCAGCTGCAATGAATCTGCATCGCTCGCCATCTATTTAATGAAGCTGTGATCTAGCAACCAGGAGAGTACTGAAGGTATGTGCGTGCAAACTAGCACACCTAGTTATTGTGCGACCATCATAATGACACCTTGTGTCTTCCCAGGGAATATCGTAGGTTTTTGTTTAGCAGATCGTTTGGGCATATAGCTAGTATACGGCTTCTTGATCCACTCTGTTCACTGCTAATAAAAAATTTTAATATGAGAGTTGATCCTCCCTAAAAAACTGCCCACCTGGTTAAAGATTTCATTCGAATAGTGTAACGACTATTGTTCGCACCATTCTTCTTACGCTTCCTTATTTAGGTTGTATGTTCTATGACACATTTGACTGTCATCAGAAAATTTGACTACTAAGCTGTTTGCGCAATTCAGTAGTTTTAATATGGGGCTGCGACAGACTAATGTCCGCTGTGCATTTGCTATGTCTTGGATCGGTTCGTGCAGAAAGCGATTTGGCAATTTTATTCACTTATTTTTTTTTTTTTTTTTTTGACTTCCATGTGCTCAAAAATTTGCCGAAAGTGTTCATTTATGCGATATCGGATAAGACTGTTGGCTTAACACAAGTGGGCATAGAAATCTTAGTGGTGGAGGAGAACTAATATGCATGAGCGCAAACGTGATCAAGCACTATTATGTCATACAGTGCGTTTTATTTCGTTGATGTTGCCAGTTCTCTTCCATGATCCGATGAAATTATATAAATCTATTGGGACTGAAGAAACTTAAACTTCAGTTTGTTTATCTAGAAGGCGATAAAGAAGAAATAGCAGATTTTTCATCAACGAGTGCAGATGGCCTTTCACCTCTTCAACCAGTAACACTCATTCGTGATCATGATTGTACTCGATTTGTTTTATTCGAGTTTATTTGCTTTTTTTGGAGGTTTAAAGTAGATTGGAGCAAACGAATACGGTGTTAGAGGTATATCCTCTGGTAGTTCAAGAAGTCGCTCTAAAGTTACTAAGAGTTGAGTTTGCAACCTCTTCAACGATTTATTAATTCACCTAACCTACCGTATATCGTGGATAATGTTTTTGTGGTGAAGCCAGCACTAAACAGTAACCGAACGATTCATTGATTGCAGCAAATTCTTATCACAGCGAAATTTTATTCACATATTGCTTCTAGATCCATTCACATACTGCATCGAAAAGGCCTTTTTCTCAGAACAATAGGCCTTTATTGTTCAACCATCTGAGCACATCCAACCCCTGTTGCACGAATTTAGCACTTTGAACAAATGCTCAACTTTTTTCTCTATTTCTTTCCAACCCCCACGAATTCCTGAATTAGGGGATGGGTTTGATGCGGGTGTATGTCGGAGGAGACATATACTTCGTGAGTGATCCTCGCTATTTGCATTTTTTTAAGAGATGGGCTGAACCACGCGAAGGTACTGACTGAATGAATTTATGTGGGGATATGTTTAACAACAGTCTTGTAATGCACTGAGATACCACTGTTTTGCTGTCTTCCTTTCTGAAGTTAATTTATTTAGTCTTTGTTGAATTGTGTGTAGCCTGAAGTAATACCCTTGTCTTTTAAAATACACCAAAAATGAGCGTTGAATTGATTGTGTTACATCGCGTTGTACAGGTAACCTGACAGTCGGCTCGAACGTTTCAATTTTTAACTCTTTTGTTTTATTTTCTGCGATTGCACTTTGCCTTCTACTTTTATGTACATGTTGTCAGTATTAAAGTCTGGAGTATCCTTGTTTGCTTCCTTCTCTGATAATTGTTCGCAATTTTATAGGCAGTGAAAGGAGGCATTTTCGCAATTCTGGAGTATCCTTGTGCGCCTCCTTCCCTAATTTTCAAGCGCAGCTTTTATCAAGTGCAAGTTCGGAAGAAATTTTGCACATCTTCTTTCTCCTTTCCAATTTGGTTTTTTAATCTTTCTGACTCTGAGATAGGAGCTCCGAACAGCGGTGTGTTTGGAGTTTTTTACGCTTAGCTTTCTACTGCTTACGTTGTATTACACAGTTCGTGCCAGTCCAGGTGGTGAAATTTGTTGTCGTCCATTCTAATTGGTGTTCTGATTGATTCGCTTCATCTCATTCCATTAGTTCTGCTTATTAATGTTTTCTAATTCTGAACGTGGCAGAGCTGGAGGAAGGGAGGGAGCAATGTCTTCTGATGCTATATCTGAATTTTGCTCGTGCTGCTCGTTTGTTGTTGCTCGGTTCCGATCATTATCCCAACAATATCATTATTCTTATGATAGGGCGTAAGTTTTGCTGCACTGTATTCGTTGCGATTGAACTATGGCATCTTGGCAGTGGTCGTACTATGAAAGTTTGCGTGAGCGATGTGCAGCTTCCAGATCGGAAACCGAACGGCGCATTGGTTAATGAATTGTCGAAGGTTTACTTGCCGAACCAGGTGTGACCTATTCAGAACTCAGTGGTTTCGTTCATCAAGTATGAAATAAAATAAATTTCGAGAGTTGCTAAAGTCAAGTTCCGGTGGCCTAAAATTTCTAAGGCGCAAGACAGTGAAATTCAAAACCAAATGTGAAGATTTCGAGAGATACAGTCGTCCATGGCATCATTAAGTTTTCTGGCTCCAGTGCTACTTCTCCTTATATCGAAACTTGCGGCATTGCGAGCCCATTAACAGGTTCTGGTTCAGCAATATGAGGGTTCGCGTGGTGTTATTAAGCTTGCAGGAAAGCTGAAATATCTGGAAAATTAAAAGAAAAGCCTCGCATTAGTGGAATGCTTTTCAGGTTACTGGTCGTCATTTCTCCTCCACTTCCTTCCGTTCTCCTCTTTCTCCACTTTGCACCTTCATTATTTAGAATGCAACTTCACTAATGGAAGGGATTTGTTAACTCTTCATGTACAGTTTTCGGTGCTTAAAATTTGTGTTTGAAGTCGCTAGATGTGATGCCATTTATTTTGTGTCTCACGTTTTTGATGGCATTCTTTGCAATGCTTTTCTCACAAAACACGACGAGCTTAAGTGAAAGGTGGCGTTGGTCGGAGCAGCATCAGTCTGAAGTCGATCCGAGCACACTTCCAAACTGCGAACTTCAACTGGGTCGTCGTAGCCCTAAGTCAGTGTTTGCATGGCGCGCATAGATGAGATAAAGAGGATTGCTATGTCAACCCATTCTTTCCAGCATGCAGGGTTTTATGATTGTGGAGGGGATTGTGATGAAATAAAGTTCTTTCCTCTGGAAGCATAAATGAGTAAAAAGCTTATGTGAGGCAATAATAAGCTGCAAAATAACGAGTAAAAATGCTAGCAGGTGCTCTCCGTTCTGATATATCGGTGGGCCTGTAAGGGAGCGAACTGTGGACATAACCCCGTGGACTACACGGTTCGTTTCTTTTGTCGGTGACGGGCGTGAAGTAGGCTCAACATTCACTGTTGATAAGTTTTGCAGAAAACGGTCACAATACGCTACGATTGTCAAGGATGCGGCCGGATTACATTCGGACGCGCGAGGAAGCGTCAAACAGTCCTATGCAATCTGATGGCATAGGGAGCGTCCCGCACTGACAACAGCCTCCGCATTGATGTGCAGCTATGATGCACGTTTTAATCTCACTTCTGCACCGATATTCAAGACTCGTGCAGACTGCTTACTCTAGCAGAACCAAATTCCACTTTATTCCTCCTTCATATCCTTCTAAATCGATGTCGAATTCCATCTCGTGATCCCAATGTTCTGCAGTGGGCGTCTCAGACTGCTCATTTGGATGAGGATGGTCCAAGAATAATCCGATGGTTGCGATAGGCTTGAATGAAGTTTGGTGGTGAGGATGAATTAGCCAAGCCGGTTAGTGGTCGAATTTTGCAGACTACTTATCATGTGTTTCCCAGGACTTATGCAGGCTTTCAATGCATGCGGTTATTTTTATCTTATGGAATATGAACCGCATCATTGATATAATGAGAGGCATCGAGGAAGTTGTTGTGTCATATGTAGGCATGAGTGGCAATAGATTTTCTGAAACGTCATATGAACGGCATGCGGTCTTATGTACCGCAATTCGTCTTGATCGATCAACTCAAGAAAGGTATTGACGTTTGAGAGCGAAACGATTTTGTCTCCATTTTATAATGATCGATTTTTCAATGATCGTCGAAAAGAAGGAATTCTTTGTGAGGATTTGTGCACGCAACCAAACCCGGCGAAATGTGAAGACATTATGCCACATGATTCCACCCACCTTTTGGAGACGACTGTGAAACTTGTTGATCAACTATGGAGATGCAGAAATGCTCGTCGTGCTTTATATCAAACAACCGGTGGGTTTAGACGTAGAGTCTTTAGTGCAAAGCTGCGCGAATATCGAGTGTGCAGATTTAACCTGGGTTAAAGTATCACTTTAACGACGTCTGTCTCATCGTTGCAGTTGTGATCTTCACCACCGCAGATCAACTGCTCTTCATTGACCCCAGGATATACCGGCATTATCTCTCATTGGACAACTGCACTATTCTGTTGATTCGTGTAATCCAAAGGTTAGTAAACATATGGTACAAATCATGGGCGTAAATTCATTGAATGTTTTGCGTTCTATACTAACATGCTAAGGGATTCAGATCGAATCTCAGCCATAAAAGTATGAGTTTCAAAAATGGAAATGAGGCAAAGGGAGGAGCAACGAGTTGAACGTCAGAAGGATGGGGCTCTTCATCTTGTCAATGCTTGTCTCATTATTCTCCAGAGACAAGTAATGTGAGAATGGAATAAACCATATGTTGCCCTTCGCCGTCACCTTAAAGAGTCAGTTTCCATAACCGAAAACTATTTTTATCATTTCCTTGTTTTTGGCTATTTCTCAAACACGTTCATTTCGAGACGATGCGAATGTCGCACTTTACCATCTTGAATAGAAACTCCTAATGCGAACGTCAAGTGCTACAAACGTTGGTCACTACGTCTATCAAAAATATGAGGAAAGGATGAAATACATTTGAGTACCCTCGTGGCGAGCAACCCTGCAATATGAGCCAGATACCTATTGCTCCGCTCATGCACTGAAAAAGAAGTGCAGGTGAATCAGAGGATGGTGTGAATTCCTGAGAAAGAGAGACGATTTACAGACTGCTTGTGGAACATAATAAAGCACAAAACAGTACGGAAGGCAGAGAGATGGAGCACAAATTGTTCTCCATCAATTACGGTTTTGACGTCCTTTGAATCATCCTCGTCGGTTTAATATTAGTGCACTTATGTACGTTCGTTATGACAAGTTATAGCTTCGGGGCTTAGAAAGCGGAAGTGCTGTACAATGCTTGATTCTGCTGTTTAGAGCTGAATATACGAATAAATAACTCCCACAAACATACAAATGACCCTACCAGATGAGCAGTTAGCCTCACAAGATAAAATGGGTACAGTGTCAGCCGAACGTTTATGCGCAGATGAATTATTTCAAAATTGCGGTTGTATGAACTTTGTTCCGTGCTGACGATCAAAATGTGCTTTTGGGTTAGCACTTCGCAAGTCGTGTAAACGTACAGATCAAACAAGTTGAAACCCGGGCAGTCAGCTCATCAAACCACATTCCATCTTCGCCATATTCCGAGTCGAACAAATTTTGCCATCAGTCTCCATACGGAAAGTTCATTATCTCGTCTTTCATGTTTTACGTGTTTATCCTCGCAGAAAAACGTGTACTGAAATGTTGGATGCGGAAGCGCTCTTCGTGCGAATATAGAATTCGTACAACGTTCTGTACGCTGTTTTCGAAATTGCCATTTTGAAAACGCATAATGGCAAAACCTTTACGCGTATCTGTCCACAAGGCTGCCCGTTGGTCCAGCGGTCTTGGCTCCAAAACTATGAGGGCTGAGTATACGAAATTTGGAATGTGAACCATACGTTGACATCACATATTGTCTCCAGCGTTGATCTATCGAAGTGAAGAGTTTTCGTGCATCTGTGACTTTCTATAATGTACTCAGTTTTGCGTAACATTTAAATATACCGATGAATTCTTCATTTCATGCTAGTTAGGTTACAAAAAGGTATACTTTTTAAGGAGATTTATGTTAGTGGTCAAGTTAAATGAAAATGAAGACATGGTTTCGTTACATGTTATTCGTTTGTCGATGGCTGAACATCTAGTTGAAATTGGTTATGCCATTGTACTCCTAACACTCTTGCAAATATCCAATCTGTTGCATCAATATTATATCTGCGGTTTAGAAACTGGTACAGTACTGTACCAGCTTTTTTAGCTTTAGAAGTACGATACTAATTCTTGCTTTTTTACTTTGAGTTCTTCCTGATAGACATAAACAGGACAGGATGAGCTGCTCTATCAATGAGTGAAATGAATAGAAGCCATCGAAGTAGTGTGATCGTCGACTGAAAAGATCTGAAAAATCATGGAAACAAGCATGGTCTGGCATACATCATCATTTTGTTCATCGAAAACGAAATGATTGCAACTGTCGATGGGCTGAAGCCGCTAAGGCAGATTGTTCACGCCTATTTTGCGCCCATCGAAACCCCGGGAGCCGTCCGCCATTTCATCTGATCAGCTAGACACCTCGACCATATTTTCAAATACAGACGACTTGCAGACGAAAAACAACATCTTTCCGAAATCATATAGGGTGAAAGTGAAAAGGCAAGAACACGTCAAATATTGAAATCAAAATCATTCGGAATAAGATGTCTCTTGAACATCAATGGATCGTACCGGCGTGTAACACAGCAGTTAGGAAATGTGCCCTGGATGACGAAGGTGGCATTGAAGTAAAGAGGTCGGAGAAAATGCCGGATTTTCTTTACAAAATTGCATATACCAATTGCCAAGCAAATGTGCAAGTGAATCACATTCCTTTGAAGGAGTAGGAGGAGAAGGGGTTTCCATCCACTGCTCTACCACATGATATTTTTCGCAGGGATCTTTTTGCATTTATGTCAATTTCTGAAAATACTCTACACGTTAGCAACCGCTACTCGTCATTCCTTCGCTCGTTGCCGAATTTCCTAGAAGTGAGCGTTTGCGCAGTATCTCCTCCATCATCCTGAGTAGACATTGCATTTGATGCGACAGGTAAATGCTCCGATCATCGCGTCACTCCATCTGGCACCGAAGACAAAAACCGACGCTAACCAGAGAATACCGCCGACCCCTGTTGCTCCTCCGGTGCCTCAAGGGGGAGGCGATGGATTTTACCCGGACAATCAACAACTATTAAACCATTCAAGTTAAAGTGAAGGCGAACCTTGGATGAAGTCGTAAGCCGCTGGGCGTGTTATCGTGAAATTCCGTATGACTACTATCAGTTGACCAGCCTCGGTACGACATTCGGCTGTTTCTAGACTACCCGCCATCATCAGCTGCAGTTTCTGAGCCATGCAGCTCAGTCTTTCGAAAGTCGTATATGAGCTCAAATTTTCTTTCCGTCTTCTTGAAACAGCCAGTTTCATGTCATCGGATTCAAATATGTCGTTGGCGGAGCGCAAAGATGTCCCGTCATCTTTACCGTCTGGCTGCTTCTTGCAATTACCTCGTTACAGTCTGTATTTCCCTTTTTTAATACTTCCTTGTGCTCATCCTTAAGAGCACACGCTATTTTTGCCCCTGAGCCAGTCAACACTTCGTGTGTGGACGAGTCGTCGATGCACCCACACACTGTCCATGGTTTTGATATGGACGTGTTCAATCGCCTGCGAATCATGAAGCCCGTGGAATTTGTTCAAACCCAGAAAGACGTTTTTGCAGTATCCATACCTACGTAATGAATCGTTGGAGTTATAAGTGGATCCTTGATGCACTTTCCGCTCCAAAAGTCAGCAGTGATGCTCGCGTCTACGTTTTCAAGTTTACTGCATCTCCACCTTCATCTCTTTCAGCGACACCTCTAAAAGAGAAAGGCAGCAAAAGGCCTCCTCGGGAGCTTGGAAAGAGAAAGCGCAGATTCAGCGCAACGAATAATTCGAAAACTCTTGCCTGAAGAGCGTGACTAGAGATGTAGTCGGTAGAGCCTGCAGCTTTTAGAGAACGTTTATTCAGCATTTCCTTTTGTCTGTGCTGTTCGGAGCCTTCCGCCCATACCCCACTACTCATCGAGAGTTGTTGGCGGCGTACTTCTCCTTACAGAGCGATACTGATCACTGAATGCTTTCATCGGTTGAGCACATTCAGCTTTCTGTCGCACTTTCAGACGCGTCGTAGCACCTTTCGTAGTAAGGCCGTTAATTCGCGGTCATCACTTCTTGGACACTTGTACCTTCCCGGAATCACTTCGTAACTTCCACCGCGGGTATGACAGGCCACGATGTTCGCGTTGTTTCTTTCAGTTTGAACCAGCAACTGGGAACAAACTGTGGTGTAGCTCCAGTGTGGTTCTGAGAAAAAAGAACACGCTCAAGAAATAAAGGCTGAAGCCCAAAAAAGTTAATTCCACCGGCTGCACTTTCTTTTGTTCCTTATAGATCTGCAGTTCAAGAGGTCTGATTTTCTGGGCAATCGTCATTATATGCCGCCCTTGAAAGGAGAATTCATTTGCTTGTATTAAAAAGGATAGAGTATCGAATAACCTCCCGTAATGGGTGGAGCCATGAAAGCTGAAAAAATGGGTGAGAAAACTGCCTCTACAAAAGTAATCTGAGGTGGAAGAAAAATAAGCTTAAAATGTAGGACAGGTACTCACTGTTACCAGTCTTCTTGAATATCTGAAATGGAAAATCCAGGGCCAACGTTTGAAATATAGTTTGCAACTAAAGGTACTCTCATTCCGGGACCGAGCGCTCAAACTTGGAACTAGCAGTAACATTTCTCTGAATCTTCCGAGACAGAAGTACGTCTAAAATGCGGTGAAAATAGTACGATGCACTAGCAGCTTTTTCCAAAAATCGATATAGTACTGTTTTTCTACCAACGTCCGAAAATCGAGCTGTACTATACTTACACTTCACTTACGAGTTTTAACTTCGCAGAATACTGTGCTGCACCTGGTATTAATACGAGAACAGTGCAAGCCCCTTTTGGTACGGTGGCTTCATTGTGTTTATTAGTAAAAGAAGGGGTTCATTGTTTGTTGGTGCGACTGGACTGGTGAAAGCTATGCAAAAGCGCAATTCGTACCAGCACATTGGCATGCTTCTCCACTTTTCTTCCGTTTTTTCGTGGTTTGGCAGAAGGGTTTCAAATGAGATTTCGAGTTAATTGTGATTATTGGGAACAGAGAATGTGAGTAAGTATTTGCAACATATTTGAGATTCTTATTCATTGCAATCTTCTGTCCGTTTTGCCTCTCAATTTACATTGTGTTTCGTTCGTTATTGTTGTAACCTTGTAGTGATGTGATACTCGAGACTTCTTAACATTCGGTGACATTGTGGCGATATAAACAATACTGGCGTCCGTCATACACTTAGATTACAGTCATTTCTGTGGTGATACCATGGTATAATCAACTTATCGTTGCAGAGAGGCGGCTCGATTAGGCGCTCACTCCCTCATGCTGGTAGTTTCTGCGAGAAAGATTATTTGTAAGAGCGAGGAAGTTCCAATAACAGAGAAAAATAATTGCTTTCTACGTCTTATCGGTGGTGGAAACAGAATTTTTTGAAAAAATCGCTGAATATGATGATAAACATCTTTATTTACAGTAAAGAAGACATGGCACCAAAGATCCAATAGAATAACTGCTCGTATAAGTTAAGCATGAAACCCAAATATGGACATGAGTTCGGCAGCAGTAATGTTTTAGTCAAGATGCTAGAGGAGAAAACAATTTCATTCGTTCGGTCTATTCGCGGCGCTGAAAATTATGATAGTCGGAAAGTCGAGAATTTGTCGACAGTGGAGTGGTCGCGTTTTGTTGACAGTCGAACAAATTCAGGACTTTTCTTATTGCACGTTAAGATCGCACATATACGGTCATCGTCAAATTCGGATAAATGAACGAAGCAAACCACTTCGAATTGTTTATATAGTGTCACCTCCCTGATGGGTTTTGTGATCATGCGGACCAGTGTCGTTCACTGCTCACTGACACACTGTTTGTGCTTATTCTTCTGCTGCGTTCTTGAGATTGTATATGTAATAAAGTGGAGATAAATGGAGACATTTCTAGTCACAAAACAATCTTTGAAAGTCTCTTGATTGATGAAATAATGGTGAATATGTAATTTAACTCGCAGCATGATAAGCATACCCCGGAAATGGCTACCACAGTAAAAAACATGCAGAAATACATAAATATCGTATAACAGGCTGAGAAAATTAAGGTGGACGACAACGTAAATGAAGGTTTTAATGCCCCATATTATAATATTATTCATCACAAAATTTTTGAAGTGGATCGACAAGAAATGTGAGGGCAATACAAAAAAAGGGATAGCTGCAAGTGGGAAAGTCGGAATTGCATCAAGGAATACAAAAATGGGATCTTGTTTAACTCATACTATCCACTTTCCATAATTTTGAAATTTTATTGTGAGTGAACAGCTTTTGCGGAAATTTGAGAAAGGCTAACCTCCAATGCATTTTAAAGAACAACTTTCATGGAGAGTCAGCGGCAGCAGTTGTAAAGGCGGAGATTTAAAGGAGCCAAAGGATCTTGAGAGCATGAATGAACCATAACTTTTATTAAGCTCCACTGTTAGCCGAAGGATGCGATAATTCTACGTTTTCATATGATTTTTCCGAGTGTTTAAAAATTGAGAATTCTTGTCAGTGCTCATTCGGAATGTTTTCAGTTCCTTTCAATGCTTGCTGTCGTCCAAAAACTGCCGGTGCCTACCTTCCCCTCCTTCTGGCTCAAATACGATGAGATGAGAGCGTTGGTCATGCGCAATTCAAGGTCTCAATTATTCCACCACTGCTTAAGCTCAGTCCAACTTGTTTTATTCCCGTTGAAGCGTTTGCAGTCCCAAAATAGGTGCATTGAACAATATCGAACACTACTTCGTACTCAAGACAGCTTTCCCACTTGAAACTTGGAAGTATTTTCGAAAATGCATCTTTAAATCCGTTTTGTCTGTCGTATTTGCAAAGTTAGCAAAAGGGCTCACGAAAAATGAGAATTACATTAGTAGGATGAATTTCATTTCCCTGGCATATCCCCATGCATCAAAAAAACTTGTTGGAATTTGTAAACTGCCGTGACTTACCAGCAAGCCTTTTTAGTATGAAGCTCATATATCGCAGTACATTTGCTGGACAGACGTCTATTGACATCTTACAAACACGCTGAAAGCTCATTCCTCCGAACAACACTTAGTTCTCAACCATAAATTTTCGAAATGAAAGCTTCGTACTTCGGCAGTGTCCTATGTTTGTTTTCTGTGCGTTATAAAATTGTTCGAGCAGATTTTATCAAATTGGTTCGAAACAAATAACGCAGACAACCGATGACATTTACGGCGACAAGGGAATTGCGCATGTGATGTATGCCTGGGCGCAACACAATTGCGGTTCATTTGTGCGGGCTGCATGCCTCTGACAATGCTGCACTTCCAAAAATCAGGAAAGTGCGAAGTCAGGAAAGTGCGAAGTTCACAAGAATTTATGACTTCATGTGAAACAAGTCGTTAGATTTTCAGAGTATCTCTTCCATAGTTTCGTTTTCGAAATGAATTGATGGCATATCGGCACTAACGCCTGCTGCTGGGGGATTTGTGTCGAACACGTTGTCATGGGAGTGAGGAAGACTACCTGTAATATCAGTATCCTGATCTTTCTTGTCCATGCGTGCGAGTAAGGGAAGGCGGAACGAGTTACGATGAACTGCCGAACTTCTATTCTCATAGAAACTGCAAAGATAGCAGAGCAATAAATGAGGGCAATGAAGGTTGTCCACCTCCATGAGCAGGAGACGCATTCTGTTGTCTTGTGGCCAGTGCAAAGAATTATCTAGCAGACGGCATGTTAAAGCGGAAAAGGTCGAAGTATACTTGAGCACACCAGTGAGAAAATAATTCGATGAGCGAGCAACGCGTCTTGAAATTCGAAAAAATTTCCTTCGAAAAACTGATCAGCAGATACTTTTATGAGGATGTACTTTTTTATTGCCTAGAAATGAAAGGACGCGCAAAAGGACATGGCAGTGAGTGATACACTTTCAAAGCTGGCGAAGGTGGGGAGAGGAAGAATATTCATTAGTGCATGATTTCTCCTATTGTTTCATCTGAATTTCTCGGAAAGCTAAGTAGAACGCTTCAAGTTCTTAAATTCGGATGAGATTATGGTCCCACAATCCTACTTCGATAAATGTATCTGCTACGAACACCTACATGATGGTGTATTGAAATAACTCAGTTGCCTCTCTACCTGAGGAAGCAAAACATTCATGAAGGTCCTTGCATTATCTCGTGTCATGGCATTTTAAAAGTTTCGCTTTGAAGCGCTTACCTGGCGAGCCGACGAATTAAATGTTTTTCGACTTATAAAAAAGAGGAACACGTAATATCATCGATTATCATGAGTCCTTCCATCCTCTCTCAGCGACCAGTAAACAATTCTCTAATGCCTTTATGAAACAATTTGTGTAATTTTCGCATTAAGCGATTTAATGATTCACCGAGAGTTCTGAAAGGAACCTTCAGTGAATTCATTACGAGACTGATCCCATAGCATTAACGGCATCATTCCAAGCAACTCGCTAGCAATATAGTACGTCAAGTTATATTGGCGATAATGCAGAATTCGCTGCATGTGTTTGCCTACGATGTGCAATTTCGATTGAAATGCAGAGTAATTGCTACATATTGCAGCCGCATCTGGCCGCAGTTGCAAGTTCGTCATTGTACAGCAGTACTTACGCAGATGCATGACCGCGTGTTGTCGGAAAAAGAGGCAATGAAGCGAGTATTCCCATAGAAACGAGGTGCATAAAGTGGGGCTCACATATCAGAAAAGTGTTTGAGATTTTAAAAAGATATCTGGCTTTCCCTTAGTTGCATACTCAGAAAGGTAGACAGTTGTGCTCTGCAGCTTTCAACGCAGTGCAATACCCTTCGTCAACTTTGTGTTGGTATGCTTTTTCATTCATTCATTCCGTCACATTCAAAACGAAACATACAATAACTAATGCATATTCACCGCTTGACACTCTCTTTGCATTGCTGCAGTGTTACAGTGTTGAAACGTCTCACTGAACAAGACGTATCACTTGCCATACTGTTTTCGGTATTGCTACTGCTCTTGTCCGAATGTCACAGTGCTTACTGCAATGCACAAAGTGCTTTTGCGTTATCGAATAACGGCTCACGTTGGCTGTACCTCTCGGAGGCGGTTGTAAAAACTTTAAATCTACGCTTGAATATCTTGCGTTGAAGGAAGCACCAGTTCGAGTATGATGTTTACTCAATTGCACGAATCACTCATTCGGGAACGTTCACTGGCAACGCCGATGACTCAACTTTCCTGCAGGAAGCATATTTTCGGAATGAAACTGCGGCTGTCTGCAATCACATCTCGATCTGCTAGAGTTGCGGCGTTCAACAATGATTTGTACTCCAATAACAACTTTTGAAAAACGATTTCATGATGCGCTAAATGCGATCTTTATATCACACCCAATTTGTGACATTTGCGGCTCTTCTTCAACAGCACAGTGGTCGAAACTAGGAGATCAGTTTTCAACGCATAATATTCGACCACAAAATACTCATGTATTGTACGTTGTTTATACCTGTATTGGGTTTGCACCTTGTGCACGTCTTTTATGCAGGCTTACTTTATGTCTTACAGGTTGCATGTGTATTAAGCTTTTGTGTATACTTATTGCTGTGAGTGGTTTGTTGTGTATGCTGCGGATCATACTTAGAGGCTCAACGTGATCAAGTTGATCTTGACAGCATTAAAAACGGCGTTATTAATAACGCAGAGGCTGTGATCTTGAAAAGGGGATCGATGTGAAATGAGAGTCACGCTAGCACTCGTTCTGTTGAGGTCATTCTCGATCGATTCGCGGGCGCTTCATTGCAGTCGAGGGAAGATCACTTCCTTACGCAAGTTCCGTTATCATTACTCTTCTGAACGCATCTGCCATCTCAGCTGTTTCACTGATATTGATAGTTCGCATCGTGTTGTGGTTCAGCTGCGTATAAATGATCGTTGGAAACGCAATAGTAAAACACAGCACCGATCTTCTTTCATGTCTTGCCCAGCATCATAGAGTGTTGTGGTAGTGGTGATTGTTATTGCGCTATTGTATGTTCTGCATCAAGGGTGTGTCTTCAAAAAAATAATTCCCCATTCTTTACTTAGTTGAAAACAATCCAATATGCAATGCTTTGCGACGTATAGCAAATGTCGACTAGCTTCTTATTAGCAAGCTGCAAATGTAGCAAACGCAGCTTTGGATACTGCTCTCCGCAAAAGAAGTGCCGCCCCTTCCCCCCAACTCCTAGCTGAATCCTCGTGGAACTTCCGATTTCAACACGTAATTGTATTTACCTGTATGTGCCCGTAAAGAGATCTTCCTCCTGGGAAAGAGGGCAGCTTTTGAAGCATTTCCACATTCTTTTTTATCTACTTTATTACGAATTCATCGGCATCCATGAGGAATCCATTTGTGTTGAGCATCGCTGTGAACAGCGCCATTAACTTAAGCCCTCTTCCATCTATCCACTGGTACTCTCTTAGACACCTGAAAACCACAGTGTTCTGCAGCAATGCTGGAAAATTCTTTGCTGCTCTCTGCCGGAATTTCGTTTCGCAGTTCCTTTGAACTCTCAAGCATCTACAATTTGTTTGGTAAATGGAAGCATTTATTACAGGTCCATAAAAAATTCATTCTTTCACTTTCGATGTATTCTTTTATTTTGCTTCGAGTGATATTTTACATTAGAATTGAGCCGGTTATTACAGACGCTTATCTGATAGCTATCCAATTTGATCAACTAAATAAAATAAGAACGCAAGCTTCGATGTCGACTTCTTCAGCCTATCACTTTGAAACTTACTGCGACCCTTTAGAAATATACAAGTGACGTCTGTCGTCCAAAATAATCTGTGGTATCCAGAAGCTGACTCTAATATGCTGGTTACCGTTCTAACGGTTGAGCACGCAAAGGCCCCACTCGCTGTCGCCGAAGAATGAAATGGTGGGATGTAGTTTTGCATTGTTGGTAGATACCGCGAATAAAGGATGATATCAAATTTAGCGAGCGATTTGCAACAGCGATAGGGCCCCGAATTTCTCAGATCGTATGGATTAATCGCCCTTTACGGCATTTTCAGCAAAGGCGTCCACCCTATCCCACTACCGCTTTCGCATCTGCGCTCTCCTGATGGCCATGTTATAAGAAGCTGTGTGAGTCACGTAACGACCATCAATAGTTCCTTCGATCTTTCGACGACTGTCACACCCCGTTTACTCGTTCACACAAGCATCTTCCCACATTGGTGGCTCTCTTTCACTCCCCTCTGACGTCTGAGTCTCTCAGTTAATGTCCACTCTCCGCTACATTCCAGCTGACAACTCGATTCTCCATTTGTAACATACACTCTCTCTCTGGTCACTCTCGCAGAATTTCATTCACTGGTTGCGCATTTTCGTAAATACGCATCGCACTTGAAGTGTTGTCATACCTGCCGTTCTTCCCGATCGCTGCAAGGTGGTTCACGATGCCACTCTGTCATGCCTGAAGCGAAGGCCCATGAGGATCGAAACGAATGGTGAGTCTATTTAAAGTATCTCCGAAGTAGCGAATTAAAATTCTGCGCAAAATATCGTCAAACGGCTCAATATCTTCCGCAATATGCTTATGCAATGAAGTAGTATAGTGGTAAATATAAGGCTGAGATGTTGGCTTATGTAGGAAAATTCATGTCGCCTGAGATAACGGTGCTCACAAAACAAAGCAAATTTAGCTGCAAAAAGGAGATGGGCAAACCCGCTGCAAATGTACGACAAGGTAGCACTAGGGTGAAGCTTTTGTATTGGTGCTAGCATTCGTCACATTTCAAGGAGATTAGTTTGTTGCGTTGAATATAATTTCGACTCATTTAAACTCATTGGCAAGTTCTTGTCGTATAATGTAGTTGATATATTTTTGTTTTGTTATATTTTTACCATATTCTCANCTCTAATATGCTGGTTACCGTTCTAACGGTTGAGCACGCAAAGGCCCCACTCGCTGTCGCCGAAGAATGAAATGGTGGGATGTAGTTTTGCATTGTTGGTAGATACCGCGAATAAAGGATGATATCAAATTTAGCGAGCGATTTGCAACAGCGATAGGGCCCCGAATTTCTCAGATCGTATGGATTAATCGCCCTTTACGGCATTTTCAGCAAAGGCGTCCACCCTATCCCACTACCGCTTTCGCATCTGCGCTCTCCTGATGGCCATGTTATAAGAAGCTGTGTGAGTCACGTAACGACCATCAATAGTTCCTTCGATCTTTCGACGACTGTCACACCCCGTTTACTCGTTCACACAAGCATCTTCCCACATTGGTGGCTCTCTTTCACTCCCCTCTGACGTCTGAGTCTCTCAGTTAATGTCCACTCTCCGCTACATTCCAGCTGACAACTCGATTCTCCATTTGTAACATACACTCTCTCTCTGGTCACTCTCGCAGAATTTCATTCACTGGTTGCGCATTTTCGTAAATACGCATCGCACTTGAAGTGTTGTCATACCTGCCGTTCTTCCCGATCGCTGCAAGGTGGTTCACGATGCCACTCTGTCATGCCTGAAGCGAAGGCCCATGAGGATCGAAACGAATGGTGAGTCTATTTAAAGTATCTCCGAAGTAGCGAATTAAAATTCTGCGCAAAATATCGTCAAACGGCTCAATATCTTCCGCAATATGCTTATGCAATGAAGTAGTATAGTGGTAAATATAAGGCTGAGATGTTGGCTTATGTAGGAAAATTCATGTCGCCTGAGATAACGGTGCTCACAAAACAAAGCAAATTTAGCTGCAAAAAGGAGATGGGCAAACCCGCTGCAAATGTACGACAAGGTAGCACTAGGGTGAAGCTTTTGTATTGGTGCTAGCATTCGTCACATTTCAAGGAGATTAGTTTGTTGCGTTGAATATAATTTCGACTCATTTAAACTCATTGGCAAGTTCTTGTCGTATAATGTAGTTGATATATTTTTGTTTTGTTATATTTTTACCATATTCTCATCCAAGCGATTATCGGTACTGCATTAATTCGTCTCCGCTGTTTTCACGAAGCATCTCTAAGTATTCATCCTGCGTAATTCAAAGGTGCAATGTTGAGCGCTTGTGATCACGTTAGGGTCCGCATCTTATCATTTTCCACTCGGCAACTGTGTCTAATAAATGTTTAATTGGAACTCATAAGAAGTACCCAACCTTTAATAACGGTCTAGGAAAAGTCTCAAATGAACTATGTGATGATACCCTGAGGAAAGATTCAACTTCGGAAGTCATGGAAAGCAGCTTTCATCTGAGCGTATAAAGAATTTTGAAAGTTGAAAACGCTTCTTGGCTCTGAGTTCCTGATGAGGTAACTGATCGATGCATAACAAGGTCAGCCTTGAGAAACCGTTTTGCTTCGCTGCTTGGATGGTAGGTTATAAGGATCTCAAACCGTCCACGAGTTCAAACGTTTTTTATGCGCGCCAATGCGTCTCAGCAGCTCATAACACGTTGGCATTTGCTAGCCAAATGGAAGTCAACTCTGCGTTCGGTCATTCATGGTGGTTCACAACATTTAAAACAGCGGTATTACAGCAGTAGCGTCGTAGTTTTATAAAACACATTTCTCACAAAGCGTTAGTGAAAAGGGTATGAATTTTCGTTGAAAATGAAAGAGTTCGGCACACGCGCCATGAAAAGATGGAGTATGTACGACTTACTCAAATGCTTCTTCCATTCCTCAGCCCCCCCCCCCCCCCCCCTGTCCCTCTCCACAGTATGCAACAGCTTTACGCTGACTATTGCTGATGCTTGCTGGATCATCGAGATCGCTGCAGGGCATTCTCTGAATTGTTCCGGTCACTGAACATATATTTGGCTGGAAACTTTCATTTCTTTCGCGCTCAAGTTAATTTCTATATCGTACTGCGAGCTACAGCTAAAAACCTGCATTTGTGATGCAGAAGACTTTCTTTGCCTCTCGAGGAAGACGAATATAAAACCGAAAAATCATTGCTGAGGTTGTATTACATATCTAAATTGCAATTTCTACTCATGAGCAATAGTCGTTCGAAAGTGTATGGCAGTATGAGTGAATGAAATAATGCAGACTGATTCATTTCACGAAATATCGACTCAGTTCACAAAAATTGCGATACTTCTTAGTGTACAAGCAATGGCGTATCCGAATTATCAAAGATCCTGTCGCAGTCATCTTTCGTTGCGAAAATATTTCGCTGTTGGCGCGACGAATTATCGGTCGGCTTTTATTATATTCGCTTCAGATATGCTCATTTTAGGTGAACTGTGAATTGAGGGCAAATGAATAATGGGCCAATAACCCGAACGACAAAAAAACTAATGAAATGCATAGATCCATTATGAACTAAACAGCAGAAATGATCCAATTTTCAACTGCTTCCTCCTGGCTATTCTTCCACTCAACTTTCTAATCTCTTCTTTTCAACACTTCTAATTTCTGTCAAATATTTCTATGAACATGGTAGGAACGATGAGAAGGTTTATAGTTCCAAAGTGCTTGAATTCTAAACATCCTCAGGCATGTTCAGTAGCAGTGTCTAAGCAATGAACGATTCATTGAGCAGCTGTCTAGGTAACTTGCAGTGTTTCGATCATGATGCATCTGCAATGTTCTGAGTGCGCATTTATGTCTTTATATTGAACACTAGGTGGGCGTTTTCTTCATTTAGTGAAATTAATGAGGAATGAAATAATGTTGTGATTAAAATTGCCGTTGGAAAAAGGGTGGTTGTTTAACAAAGTATGTAGTAAACAGTAGTTTTATTGATAAACTAGTAGAGGTTCTAATGATAATGATGCGCCACCTTTATAACCCCTTTTGCCCCCTTTGATGCCTAGGAATCACTGCCAATGAGAAGTAAGAACGTAGCAGACATAAATGCCGCTCATAAAATACCAAATTTTGTTAAGCCACGGTCTGTAGACGATTTGGTAATGGTAAGATTCGTAGCGTAACGGTCATATTCGTAGGGTAACGGTCAGATCCATAGGGTAATAATCAGATTTATAGGGCAATGATCGGATTCACAGGGTAATGGTCAAATTATGTCCCATGCGCATCAATTTTTTGCCATTCTTTATGGCATCTTCAAACTGCCTAATTGACAAAGATAAGTTACTTGTGACAAAGTGGCAACTGATATCACTACGAGGTAGACTTTCTTATGGTTTGCATCGCGTCTATTCTTTATTCTTAGGATTGCGCTTCTAAAGTTATATGCTATTTGGGTAAGAATAATGCTGACACGTCAACATCTATAGGAAGCCCAAAGTACAAGCAATATATAACGACTACCTTTTTCGATTCAACAGTTTTCGACAGTCGGGTTTTTGGCCATTAATATTTCAACCTTTCGTAATGGGGAGAGGGAGGGAAAAGGCGGATATTTTGCTCGGGTTTGAGATTTGACCAGATAATTGAGATCAGGCTTTTGGTTTAGAAATTGTCAACCATTTCATATGGCTATTTATTCGCGCCATTTACTTCGAAATGAGTAAGTACTTGCTTCACATCTTAACAAAAAGTAATGGAAACGAATGAGGAGTCCATCTTTTCAGTGGTGATAAGCGTGCATTTCCTTTTAAAAATCCAGTACGATAGCAGTACCTGCATTTACTTATATTCATTTTTATCTCTACATGCAATTAGTTCGACTTTTCTCCTTTTTTTATTTCTGCTATTATTACTCTTTTTGTTGTTTGTATATATCCTGTTCAAGCGAAGCGAATTATTTTCGTTTATCGTCACTGCTTGAAAGAACGTTAAATCATAAAAGAACGTAAGAAATTGTATTTTTCCAAAGTACTGGAAGAAGGAGTTTTTCATATCCATTCCATATATCGGTCTCAATATAATACATAATAAACACTGAGCACTAAATCGCAACGTAATTCTTAAAAGTCCAAGCTGAACTTCACTTGCAAACGGTCATTACTGTTCTCGTTGGCTGCGTGGAATATTCGCACTTCGAGTCGCAAATTGTGACAAATGTCGTCGATGTCCGAAAAAATTGTATATGCAGATTTCTTGGAGTGGTTGCGACGAACGATCAAAAGCAAATCGTTATGTTAATCCTTGTTCCCTTTTTGAGCACCTTCATAGGCGTTGAGTAGCTCATCGAGTGATGGAAAAAATGATCGGAATTCACGCCATTCTGTCGGCGATTGTATTGAGTGTTTGCGAATGGATTGAGCACTCAACGATCGGAAAACTTCGTATCTTGTGCCCGTCAAACCGTTTCTCTATGTCTTATCCCCTCCCGACCTTTCTTTGTGTTTGTTTACCTTCCTTCACTCTCTTCCTCACTGCTAAATTTACATGTCAAGTAGATTCTTTGAAAACGCGAAAGTGAAGAAGAAAGAAAGGAAAAAAAGTGCGCTTGGAGTGGTTCTCATTACGGAATGTGACCACTCTTTTAAAACCCTCATTTGCGTGGCTCTAGTTATTTTATCTATTCCACTCATAATTATTTACGAAACTGTAGTTGTGTTCTTCAAATATTTAGCGACGTCATACGCTGACGCAAATAAGGGCGTTGACATGAAAGTTTGGACGAGCAGCGAAGTGAAGGGAATGGGTGGGGGGGGGGGGGGG
>JAARMF010000687.1:23635-34180 GCA_022844705.1 Toxascaris leonina | reverse complement strand
GGGGGGGGGGGAATGGGGAGGGGCGTTACGTGACAAAAGGCTTCCTTTACTAGAAACTTTGGAGGAATGGAAAGGTAACTTGAAGAAAGGCGCCCATTTGTTGTCAAGAACGTGCTGTGATTCCGAAACCTTGCTGCTTATGCTGCATTAGCTAATGCAATAAATTAACTGCAAATTAGCTCAATTTCCAAATTAATAAATGGCATATAGACCTCAAAAGTTGCGCGCAAATTTTATGGGGAAATGGCGTTTCAGGACTGTCTCCTCCCCGGCCCTTCTTTCCTATTCCCCCATTCCTCAGCCTTGTGTTTGGGGGTATACTAGAAGGCTATGTTTTCAACATCATCGATCGCAGATGTTTTCGGAGTATGTGGAGATATTCACTAAGGGGAGAATGCAAAATCCCACTGTAGTCATACATTAACCCAAGTTCGTTTAGGTCTATTTCCTATAAGTAAATTGAAAATTAACATTTTCTGAAAAGCATTCATGCACCTCAGAGTGTCTCCCTTGTACTATCTTTCGAGTGCATTAAGATGTACGATTTTTACAGCGAATTTCAATTTTTTAAAATCTTCTTGCACTCTAAGTTTGAAGTTGCAGCATGGAAAATGCATTTGATGATCTCTTATTTCCATACAATCTTTCTCGCTATGCTGCATCTTGTCATTTTGGCTTCTCCAAAAACACGTTTGTTCGATCACAGAAGTATAATCAATCACTTTCTTCTGACGGAGTGAAACCATGAAAAGTCGGTTTTAATATGTCGTTAAATAGTACAAAGAATGCATGATATCAAGGTGAACGACTCTCACATTGCGCTGCACGATACATTCAATCACCACGAAATTTATCTGCGTTCACGACGAAGGCCAATTGGCCGAAGTATCTCTAAATGTTCACTATACAGTTATTGCTAAATATTTGCAATATTTCCGCGGCGTATGCAACAAATTTAATTTTCCGCCGCTTCTTTAGTGAGAAATGGATATATTTTAGCCTTGGAGGGAGAGGAGAGAGGATCGTGTTCAAGGTATTTCGAAGTGGGTGCAGCTGAAACAAACAGAGAGTGGCAACGGAAATAAAGCATTCTACTTACTTTTTGCAAACCTAACAATAAAATTTCGTCACTATTTTATAGTCAGCATTCTTCCTGCGCTGGAGAACTTATGAGTACATTCGCTGTGAAACTCTTTTCATAAGTATATAGGGGAAGTGCCATGAGGTGCTGAGCACTCATATTTTAAAGAACAGAATGGAATGTAGAATTGGCTGCAATGATCTCACACTTGCAAAGCCCATTAGAAAATTGCATGTTGGAACATTGCGTGTGTTTCTAACGATGCGCAACACTGGCTGTCCGCAGATGGCATCTTTTCGCGTGTTCTTTGCGTTTTCCCTCGCTTCGAAGAGCTGCATTCACGGGCAATAAATTTGGTTGCAGGTAACTGGGGAACCATATTGGAGGGGCTGGCACCTGCAACGTCGCTTATCAAACCAGCTACTTGGAAACGAAGTAAATACCTTTGAAACTTTTAGCGAACCTACCGCTCATGTAAATCCTTTACTAAGTGGTTTATAAGACAGAGGTTGTGAAATGTACTACTGCTTGGCCATTGGCGAAATACATGCAAATTTGTGGGCATATCCAAGTTCTACCAGCTCCTTATGATTTAATGAATGAACTCGAAAGTGGGTGAAAGAAAGTAGATACCTTCTGGCCTACACAGCCTAGATTATGTCCACCAAATTGCATCGCATCTGCCCCAGTGCTTTTCGAGTACATACTGCAGCTATGCACATGGAGTACGCACACATATATATGATCGTGCAGCGACGGACAAAAATGTGAATGGACGCTTTGCATTTTGCAGATGCAAAATTTGCAAATTTGTGAGTGGACGTGGAATTCATGGCGGCGCTAGGCAACTTTACTGATTTTTTCGTGCGCACGTATGAACGTAGGTAAACTGGCATAAACCTTTGAAGCCTTGAAAAGAAGCGGATATCACTATTGATGAAAATATCTGTATTTTCATTCAGAGGAAGTCACCTGTGCTAATAGCAAAGATCTTAAACAATTGTGCAACGTTTTATAAATGCTCTTTCCCAGAGACATTCATCTAAGTAGTTAGCATTAACTGCGTTCGCTCATGAGTAGGGAATTCCGAACACTGCATCATTAATGCGTCGTTTTTCCGACTCTTAATGGTCCACACCATTTTAAAGTAAATTCACTTCCGATTTGATGGTTGATCCACAAATCAGCCGTCACGAGTGTTGAAATCCGAGATTCGTGGAGACGGCTCTCGGGAGGTTTTCGGGTTCCGTCGGTTATAGCTTTTTGCTTGCCAATACTGGTTATCCTGCATATATATGCTGAAATGAAACTTGTGAGAGTCTGGATTAAACTTACCATATGCTGGTTGTCAGATGACATCGCAGCTGAAAATCTACTGGAAAGTGGTGGTGAGTAACTTCTATTATAATTCAGCGTCACAAATGAACAAATCTTCAATATCTTTGAATTGTCCACTGTGCCATTTTCATATTGTTTTCTGCGCCATTTTTCCGTCCCATAACATTCACTTCGCATCTTCGTACCTGCGCATGAACGTAAACATTCAGGGCATTACGTCGAGTAGAGCGTCCGAATGTGTTGCTACTTCCAAGCTCTGAGACTGTCTGAAACAGTCCAGTGGAACTAACGGTACACTAGTATGATCATAGGCTATGATTAGTCACTGCACATTAGTCACGACTGAATTACACTCAGTTATGCATTACTTCGGGTGCGGCTGGCACCGTGCGGTCGCATGACAGTGTTATCAGCTCGTCGCTCGCTAATGCACGTGGTTGTTACTAGCATCTAACACAGCAACACTGCCTCTGCCACATTTCCGTTCCCTGTGGTGCCATTCTCTCTCAGTAACTGTTTCTATTCCAGTAGCAGCTTCTTTCTTTCTACTTTCTTCGTGGCGCGGTTCTTTTGAATGTGGTCACGAAGGAATAGCTTTTTATATAGATGTATTACCAATAGTTCTAAATTGTGCAGATATAAGTAAGACGGTGCTATATGATCATATTTGTAACAAATCTTTCAAGCAATTGATCGCCTGTGGCAGTGAAGCGGAGGGAGGGAAAGATGGAAGGTTCTGCTTATTTGTGCTGAGCGACTTCTGCAAACGTAAGTATGGGAAAATTGGTGTCAGGAAACCTGCACGATATAACCTACCGTATACTCTCTACGTGACCAAGCGTTCTCCTAAGATGGCATCAAATAAGGAATCTTCGAATTAATACCTGTATATTTTAATTCGACCGCTCCCATAAGTCATCCACGAAGGATTCGTCTTTTCTGTTGGTCGATCGACATACTGTGAGAAAACAGAGTGGCGTAAAATTTTTTTTTTTTTTTTTTTTTTTTTTAGCAATTAAATGTCTCTGACTCCTCTTACGGTTGATGGGTCACACACGAATTCTCTCTCTATAGTGAAGATTATATCCCACCAGGTTTCTAGCTCTAGCTTTAGCGGCTGTTTGGCTAAAATCGTCAAGTAGACACACTCTCAGACAGACATTCACCTGCAGACGCACAATTACTCACACCCACGTGCGTACAAACGCCCAAACGTGGCTCTGCTGCTATGTCCTTTTGCAAAGCAGCTCTGCGCAGGCGTATAAGAAGGCGTGGAGGCAGTGTCCTGCAAAGACCTGGTTTTACAGTTTGTTATATTCTAGCCCTGAGACTTACAAAAACAAAGGGATGGCTAGAAGGTGAAAGTGATATAAATCTCTGCATGGTTTGCTATTCCACCCACCGTATTCAGCCAAAGTATTGAACTGCTTTCAAATTTGGATACTGCAACTTGGCATATGTTTCATGTGTCTAATCTGTCGAATTCGACTTGCACGTAGTGTTGCCATCGTTGAAAGTGGCGCGTATCCGGATCTTGAGTGCTTTCGGATTTGTGCAATCTGGAACCGATTTTTTCTTCAAGCAGCACTAAACTCAGTATCATTTGCTACTGGATACTGTGTTTGAGGCCAACGGATCTGGGATTAATGTTTCGGTGCTCTAGAAAGCAAAGGTCTATGAATTTTGAGGGTGTGGCTGAAGAAGATTCGTGTCCCTCTGAAATTTCAGGCATCAAAAATGGTGACCTCATAAATTGGGAGCGCCCGAAAATGACGTAGGTGGAGAGGTGTGCTGAAATTTCAGCTCTCCGAAAATCAAGAATTTTTCTTCTATTAGGGAGGATGGGACAACTATTCTGCAAAAGACATACAAGAATCGAAATTCATTTGACATTTGATGAAGCAAATGCTTGTGGTGTGATGTGAGCGTAGAGCACATGCATGTATTTTCGGTAAAACTTCTGTAATCAATGCGTACCTCAAACTGTAATGATTAGTCTCTTTTGCAAATTTAAATGATGAGCCGTCAACATTGGTGGTGGATTGCATTAATGCATCGTGCTGTGGCTTTGGAACAGATGAGATTCTGCGTTTGACCTTGTGCTCTACTTGAAGTTGTTCCATCTGCTGAATTTAAATAATTTGAAAACATTTTATATGGCATAGTTTGTCAAGCCCCATACTGCACGCTTCAAGTTCCAGCAGTTATAACTTGTAACATATGAACGGTAATATTTACTGTTTATGTTGGTTTCGATTGACGATCGGTGGAAAGACGCGTTATGCCACTTTTCGCGCGGATCTTCGCGACTGAGTTTCCTCCTGATTTCAATCACCATTACAAACTTCGAAACATTATCGGTTGGGCACATGAATATGCTGTATCAGAAAAAGATTCATTTCATCTGCCAACAAACAGGTGCACATCAGGCGCTCCGTATTTCGTGCGTGAGTTTCGTGCACTGCTGCGATCGCAATCCCGATAACGACTGGCGTATTTCGGCATGTTGATTGTTGTAGCGCAATTTGCCCAAACGTCCTTTGAAAATGCAACGTCCATTTTGTTCTCTCTTCTCTGTTGTCGGTCTCATCGTTCAGCTTTGGCGCCATTTGCTTAACTAACAAAGTGCTTCGTATGTGGTAAAGAAGAAGGAGCTGAATTCTTTTAATTAGGTTTCAGGCTTTCTTCCAAACGTCGTTTAAACCAGCTGATTATCCATCGATGTTTGAGAGTGCGCTTTTGCGCATTGTCGCAAATATAGACTTGCTGGCTATTTGCCAGCAACGGCATCTTTGGTGGTCTCTTTTTCTCGCTTATTTGTTCATCATCCATCTCCAAAGAAGTCACTTCTTTATTGTTGAAATTCTCTCAGGAATATTTGTGAGAAGAGGCTTTGGAGTTCGCAAACTGCATTGGAATGCTGAACAAAGTGCTGAATGGTATAGAACGGGTATAGAGACGGAGGGTTTCATATCTGTTCCGCGCCTTATTTCTTCCTTCATTCTGAAAAATATTTGTGATTACAGTTTGAAACTTTTTGTGCCAAGCTTCGAGTCTATCGCTGATTTTACATCATAATACTGTTGTTCACTGGGTGCTTTCTGCAGCGCCCCTTTGCTGCAGTTGTTGATGCTTTGCTGTGCGGAATTTCATCATTTCGCGTCGTTTTCCTCACGCTGATTATTTTAGTCGTCCATATTGAGGACTCACTCATGCATTGTTATTGCATTAGAACTCGTCGATCAAAGCCAAGAAAGAAGCTTTCATACCCATCTTGTCAATGTCCTGCAAAAAAACTACACAGTTCACTTCTAGAATTGGGGCAAGATTTTGCCTGGTTAGGGAACTTGCAATTAAGGCAGCATGCCTTTCGAACATCATATCTGAAATCCCGTTTGTAACTCTCACCGTTCGTATAATTTTTCTATAAGTGTATATCGAGCACTAAAAGTGGAATACGCATCGGTTATTGCCCTCTGGATTGTCCGTTCCCTTTTGGATGGTTGGAAAACGTATAATTCCCTTCTCTCTATCCTGACTGTCAGCTTTAAAATGTCAACTACCAAGTGTTTGCGATGCTTTTTCCATTAGAGTTCCTTTCGGGCGTGTTCTGTCTGATCTGTGCAGCAATTCATGGAATTTCACTTATTTCAACGAGCGTTCTTCCCCGGAAGCTCTCTTCTTCTAAAAGCTGCTTTTTCATCGTCATAAACCCTTTGCCTTGATTTATTAATGAAAATCCCCGTCACAATTCGATTATCTCCATATATTTGTCACGGTTGTTAGCGAGGAAAGAAATTGAATTTTTGGCATAAGCGGAAAATATCTTCCAATAAAAATATTTCCATTTTTTTCATCATGGCGAAAATTTTCGACGGTAATTACGCTGTAAAATGCGCCAATATATCTTCTCCGACGGCTCATTGAGCAGTGATTTTCAAGGAAAGCTTATGCTCGACACATTCCATTCATGCTGATGGCGCAATTTTGTGGAGGGTGTGCAGCAATTAGCTCGTCTTTTTTCTGCTGTTCTATCACATGTCACACAAGAAGGGGAATAATTTTCGGTCAGAAGGTGCACTTTAAATTGGGACACGTAAAACTAAACCCTGTCTAGAGATCTATTGTCTTTAGTTCTCTCTGAACAGTAAACAGCAAAGCAAATACTGCTTAAGAATGCATTGGATTTATTACTCTGCGTCTTTGCACAACTCTCATTTTTCTTTCTTAGCGAATAGAATCACATTTGACCGACTTCCATCTTTCAAAAAATTGTCATTCATTCTATGCCCACAGGTAGAATAACCGAGTTGTCGCGCTGTTTCAAACTATAAACAGAAGAGTTCTTTTGAACCGAGTTATCAAAATCCACAACCGAATATAAATTACGACGAACGGCTAGCGAATGGATGTGATGGTAAAGGTTCAACACCTCTGGTCAACATTTTACCTCACCCTTTTAGACCACTGTCGATTCGTCTGAGCAATTCGCTGGAAGTGTAATGCTGCCTTGTCATTCGTTGATCCAAACTTATGCAGAGTTCAAAAAGGTTTGTCTATTTTACCAAGCAAGTCGCAGTACCCAACATCGACTTAAGTTACTATCTTCTAAAGCGAAAAACCTTTTCTTCAAGCAATTCACCACGTCGTCGGAAATGCGATGTTACGCTCAACAATTCAGGTGCCTAAATAGTGACGCATAGCAATGCTTGTATATGCTACAAAACTGCATCTTCGCCTCCTAAGTAATATTAATTATTTACTTAACGTGCCTCCCAAGCAATATTACTTAATTGCAGTATTTGATGGACGCCTTTAATCTTCATCATAGAACCAGCATTTGGAACTACAGAATAGCTCCGATCGCTGTCAGATCTCACGGGCAGAAGTTCGCAGCTTTAACGCTTCCGAGCACAGGCCAGCTACAGTGGCAAAAATAACAACGTTTTATTTGTGATTTGGTACCTTTTCCGAACCTTTTCCGCGTGAAACGCTCAATTCCATACTCGGTGCTCGGCAATCGTCAGTCACAGAAATTGGCCCCATTCTGGGCTCTGCTGTGCCTAACTTGTTAACAGAGCCAGGAAGCCTCTTCTCAATACCTTGATTCTGTAAGGCGCACTGCGTTCGACAACTCATGCTCGGCAGCTGCTATTCATGAATTCTTGAGGTGGTCTGGGCTCTTTAGTGCTCAATCCCGTAGCAGATGACAAGTGAAGCTCTGTCTAGATTTTCAGTAATTTATGGCTCACAGCAGGCAACAATATTCTTTGAATAAGTAAGCGGAAATATCAACGTTCATAGATAACGTAGCAATTGTGCGAGGCCATAGGTGAGGGAACGCGATGGAGGAAACGTGACGGTGTTGAAGATGACTGTCATCTTCTGCAAAAATAAAGGCGTCGAATAAATTAGTAACATACACATACAATGACATGCTAGTTGAAAAATTACTATGAAGATATAGGACATAAATATTTCACGAGGGACTTATTGTATTGCAAAATGGGGCGAAATAACGTCACCGCATGAGGAACGAAATTGTTTCTCAGAAACGGAGCAAAAGCAATAGGAATGTGATGATGAATGTATGTTCCATATTGAAAAATAATTCGTTATCCACGTTTGCAGCATTTGTAAAGTCCATTTTGTTCTTCTCGTGGGCACATTCTTTTACTGCGTAATTCGTTTGCTGGCTTGTGTCCTCCTTACGCAATTTCGTTTTGAATGAGTATCTTTTGAAAAATAACGCAACAAATACATAGATGTTGTGCATTCTCGTTGAATTTAATTAATTGATCTTTGGGCGTGTCTTTTTTCAATAACGGGAACTTCAGCTGCTCGTAGTTCATTGAATCTGGTGGTTGGTACATGGCTTTAAGCCATAGTTTTTTTAGAGCGAACAAGGGAGAAACAATTACATTGATTCGGAAGATGACCCAAACGCCAAACTTTCTGCGTTTGCAAAGCTTTTTGCCTCACCGCTAAGCAAAAACCTTTCAGATATGAAATAGTTATAGCGTTATAAATATGTTCAAATCACTTGAAACGTTTCTTTGCATGTGCGCCTCATTGCATTCATACTTACAACGACTTCCTTCGGCATAATGCCTGTACGTATATTCTGTCCGACTTCGGTCATGATGAAAAACAAAATCAAAGTCCTCAGCCTCAGCACGCTGATGCATGCCTTCTTAACGACGCCTTCAAAGGGTGCGTATAATTCATTCGTCAAAACAAATAAAATTTATTCTGTGCCTCTAATATACTTCTTTGTGCCTCCTTTGTTCCTTACATAAGAACCGGAAGTCACTTCTTTGTCTGATATTTCAGCGTAGATCGAAAAAGTAGCGCTTTGATTACTTTTTCATACAGTTTTCGCTGTAGGTGCAAATTTGATCGATCATTCTCGCATTCGCTTAATATTTAGTTGCAAGCCAATAAAATTGTTACGAATGTCATTCCTTGGCGGAAAATGAACAGGACATTCAGTTTTCTTAGCTAAACTTCATCGTTTCTACACGTTGCGCAATATGTCGCAAATGGCTTTATAAAAATGGATTTTCTTACTTATTTGTTTCCATCGCAAACAGTTCGTCGAATTAGAAACGTATATATGGAAATAATATATGGAATATTTTATTGGTTGGTGTTTACAATTCACAGGACATCTATTTGTGATGTGCAGTTGAACGAGGTAGAGTTGCTTCTCTACGGCCCACTCAGCGTTTTGTTGCCGTCAGTCGCAGCCCCAGCGCTCATCTTGTGTGCTCTCTTCACGAAAACGTGCCATATCGCTTCGCTTTGTTCTTTATCAGTGATGTAGAGTGGCGTGTCAAGAGTGTTGTTGAATCATCGTGCCACAGTTAATTGTGAAACATTCTGAGGCTGCAAGTGAATATCCAATTAGGCCTAAGCTCGCAACAGGCGACATTTTTTCGGTCCCATTGATTGCATGATGTATCTTCGAACTGAATCATTCAAATTAGAACTACAGTGTACTTGAATCATATATTGCCACTCTTTGGAAATGCCTTCGATGTATGAGACTGCGAATCTGTATTGTTGTGACTTCGAGAAGGTCGATCGATCAACGGGGATTACATTTTATGTGGCACGCCGAAGTAAACTGAATTTTATGGGGGTTTTGAGGTTGACACTTTTGAGAAACGCTTTCATATTTCGTTTCGCATCCATCACGCTACTTGAGGCTGCTAAAAAACTCAAGTGTATTTTGATCGGTAAGATTGCGGAAGTGTATAACAAAAGTCTACGAGATTGTTTCTCTGCGTCCAAACTTCAGATGAAATACGCCTATTTTCTGAGGTTTCAATTTACCGAGCAAAGAGCCATCAAACGTGGGCTGTTGAATTGTTTTTAAGGGGAATTTATGGAAACACTCACCTGCGTACAATGTTCTGTGAAGTGCTAAGCGGAAGACTGAGTGAAATGAGCTTCGAAAAAGAGAAAAACAAAAAAATTGAGGGGGGCTGCCGGGTGCTTTTCATTGAGCTGCACAGTCCTCGGCCACTTGTCATCCATCGATCGATCAGCGCCAGCCTCTGCCCAAAGAATTCAAGCTTCGTACAATTTGTCGGCAGAGAGGTAGCAACACTATTTTAGGTGCTTTATTAGATTAAATTTATTTTGCTTCTATTCCATGCTTCATATACACGGAAATCGATCTGTCTTATATACGGATGCATCTAAAGTGTAACATTGTGTACGTAATACATTTGATTGGGAAAATTCGTTTATGCTAGATTATCCAATCGGAGCAGATTGTCATTGATATCAAGTTTAAGAGGCTCAACGAAATAACCTTTACTTCCGTTCTCTTGGTTATACCGATGGTGGTGATCTCTTCTTACAGTGTTTTTTGGAGCAAATGAAGCAGTTGGAAAGAATTGCAAATGGCAGTGCTTCATTTATAGACGCATTTAAATCTTCTGCTCACTGCTGAAAGATTAACAGAAAGGTGTGATTTGAATTTTGGAAGGATATTTTAATCAATTAAGGGTGTCTTGATTTATTCTAGCATATTTTATAATGATTGGTGTCGTGGGAGAATGAGACGTTTTATAAAGGTAGTTATCACTCGCATATATATATATATATATATATAT
>JAARMF010000687.1:0-23327 GCA_022844705.1 Toxascaris leonina | reverse complement strand
GTGGAGTCAGGTGGAGATATGCTTAAGAACGGGAAGCTTGTTTGAAAATTTACTCAGCTTCGAAGGTGGAGTTGAAGCGTTATCTACGTGATCGTGTTTTTAAAACTGTTATATTCAGCTAAGTAATTTTTATCTGTTGCGCATTTCTTGGTACTGGTACTAACTATTATACGGTTGCAGTCAAACGCCTTCGCATCAATGGCAGCCCAAATAATAATGAACAATTATGGGAAAAGACATTAAGTTTTGTTGAAGAAAGGTGAGTAGCTTATCAAGGGAAGGCTGTGAAACTCTAAAGTTCGGATTTATGCAATTTCAATTGAATATTTCAGTACATATAGTCTCTAATGTGATTTATTTACCGGTACGTTGAGCATCTTAGTTCATTTGAGTTGAACGTACCAATTCGATTACACTGCGTACCGCCAAGTGGACAGCTGTTTCGGGCATCACGAGAGACTATGCCTACACGTCACTTGAATAGGACACAAATCAGTTCATTTTTCCAGTCATGATTTTCATTTGCTCACTCTCAAGGTCGTTGAAATAGTCTGCCATTACTTGAGTGGAATTATTGTAAATAAAATCCATCAAAGCAACAGAAACCACCGGTAGTTCTTTGCAACTTGCTCATCGTTTCCTCAACAGATTTGTTCATGCAGCCAATTATTTAGGCATGATTGTAATTTATGCAGCTTGTTTCGTCCTCAAGATCATCGTTGTCGTCCACCTCATCTCCCTCGCGCTTCATTTTCCCAAAGCCTTTTTCTCCAATCTGAAAGCTTTCTCTTTTCCAATCGCAGTAATCGACTATTTTTTGAACGTTTAAAAGATTTTCCTGTGCTTGTTCTTCTTCCATCTTGGTAACAATTAAATGCATCGATCACAAACTTGCTAGTTAGTTGGGTATTGCACATGCTTTTAGGGATCGATTAGCAAAGCAATTCGCATTGTCACTAATCAGTTAGTTCCTCATTGCATTAATCTAGGCAATCTGAACTGACTGCATTAAGATGTAGTGAGGTTGGAAAGGGCGCATGGCAACGGTAACTCCATGAAGACGCTCTTCAGACCTGATGTCATTTATCAAAAGCTGTTGCCAGTAATGAGCATTATCTGTTGCTCAAAATGAACGCACCACTGTGTGGGCCGTGCATTTGCGTATGCAGCAATTGTTCCACGTAAATCAGGAAGGTTACCATGGTCATCTAATTTTGATGGTCACCCAGTGTTCGTTTTGACGATCCACCACGGTCTTTCTCTAAATTATCATCGTCTGACCGTTGCAAGTGACCATCTTGTGGGCACTGAAAGTTGAACATGCAAAGTTTTTTTGCAACCGATGAGGTGTGACTTCAGTCCACTATATACGATTTTACCATTGTGTAGCTGCAAAGCGGCATTGTCTTTGTACGCTTTACCTAAGTATCTTTTTGATATTTGCAACAAACAGGCCTCCGAGCCAGAGCTGTGAAATTCTATACGTATAATGACGGGATACATCTCGTTGATCCATCGCTTTCTAGAAGTTTTGTAAACAGTTAGAAGTACCAAAACTTTTGTTCCTTCTTGCACCCAGATGGGCTCTCATTTCGCTTCAGACAGGTCACGAGAAAGCGAATCTTTTGTAGGAGATTTATAGGAGCGGTGAGATCACTTGAAATATGAATGCATTATTCCGTGTATCTTAGTTACCTCATGTCGTGCCAAATATTCTGCACCGCCTTTCCACTCGCTTAACTAAAAAATTCCTGCAACAACAGATAGTGAAGAAACGCCAAGATCCGCCCTGTTTTACTTGTTTCGAATGTTTATGCATGATTTTGTTTCAGTGGGTTTCATTGTCACTGCGCTTTCCCACTTTTTCGATTTTCCGCTAGCATCCACATGTATAGTTTGTCAGGCATGTTAATTCACCAGTATAAGCTGTTTTATGGAAGCGTCTCTGAAACGAGCGTTCACCAATAATATTGCATTCAGCCATACAGCAATCCGGTTCAAGTGCTATAATGAGTGAGAGGCTAAACAGTGGTGGCACTGTGGTGCAAACGAGCTAAGAGGCATGCTCCATCTCTACATTTCAAATGAGCGTGCTCAATTAGGCGTCATAACCTCTCCATTTTTCCATCGCGATGTATAAATTTCTGCGAGACTGTTAGAAATTTTGGGTTGGAATACAGAAATTGAAAAATTCCCACTGTTTACGATACCAATTTCAAACTAAGAGGTCGAATATCTTCCTCTGGAAAATTGTGCTTTTGTTCCAATGAAGGCCGCAAAGTACAGTTAACGTCGCTCCTCTTATATTTCTAACTCCTTTTAAAAATATTGCGATTCGCCTGAATTATGACGATGGTAGTCCAGAAGACAGCTTTTCTTAGAAGTTCAAAAATTTCAGAGATGACTGATGTAGAACATGAAACACGAGACTTCTTACGTGAGCTTGATTCCTTCGGACAACCCCCGCCACCACAACGACTCATCCCAGACAATGGCGCATCCTCGCTTACGTCGAAGGAGTTTGCACGCAAACTGGAGAACATCAACCTTGGCAAGCAAGCGCTAAATGAGGTAACTGTTCTAGCAAATGTATTTCTCAAAAGCCTTGATTGTGGCCTTAAGCAAAGCTAAATTGAGATCAAGTCATGAGAGATTCATCATGGCGTGACGCATCCCCAACTATTAGAAAGTGTGGATTTAGAGCGTATTTAATCAATCTTCAAAAGTTTGGTACGAGTGCTCACAGCGTCTTGACTACGAAGAGAAGTTTCGCAGAGCCGAGTACGCTTCACCATGTGTTGAATGCGCTCTCCTTCTAGGAGCGAAAGAAGAAGAGAGTGCACAGCGAAAATGGGTAAAATTAATCGTTGGCATATATTCCTGCAAAGCAGTTTACATGTACTAATAAGCAAAAAACGCGAAGAGCAAGGTCATGGTTTCTCTCTGGCATGGTATGCATTACGTCTTTGAAATACGCGCACTACCTCTCCTTTTCGATTTTTAATGTGCTGAAAGACATTCTTAATTTCATAAATATTTTTGCCATGTGGAAATTGTTTTTGCTTGCTTTATCTCGTTGCAAATTAACAACGAAATTATCGGAAGAATGTTGCAAGCTTTTGCTCCTTCTTTGGTATCTGTGTAAGTAAAAATCTGTTAGATATCATACCAAAGTATACTTTGTGGCATTGGTATGTGTGAAATTGTGCAGTACTATATATGTGGATTCTATGCTTATTGAAGGCTCACAAGGAATAACTCTCAATTATTTTGTTCAGAAAACATTGAAAACGAATAAAAAACTACGACCTTCATAGTCGGTATTTCAGCTCTTGAGAGCAGAGCTCAAAACTCACCTCATGAAAGTCGTTAATGAGATCTATTATTTTATCATATCACCTCTTGAATCTGTGAGCCATTACTGTGCTACTCTCAACTTGATCAATGGAAAGAAATATTTCGCTTACGTTCTGAGTTGTTGTAGTGAGTGTCGCTTGCAAAGATGTGTCGTTCATGTTTATTAAGCACCTACGAGGTATATGCGGATGAACATTACTTAAGGAGAAGGTAATAGTGAGCGAGGTGTGATGGTATTGTTTATGAAAGCATCTCCCTTTGTGCGAATCAGTTCTAACTTTTTCACCTTTTATGGCGTCCAAGTGTGCGCTTTTGATGCATCCATTTTGCACAATTGGTTAACGTTTGCACTTTTGTTCTCTTTTCTTTCAACTTCATGTGGCATTCCTCCACACGCCTTCACTAGATCACAAGCTACGTATTCCGAAAGAGTGGCCATGGGCAATTAACGAAAGTTAATACTCTCTTAGTACATACATTAGAGTGTGCCGTAATGGTTAATTACGGTATTAGGCTACTAATTCAAGGCTATGACGTCGAGCAAGCAACGCGCTTCATAGTTTTCATTCCCTTAGTAACTGATGAGAATCATTCGTCAGTGAGCATGCCAGTGACCAATCCCCTTTCTTATTGAAGGAATGTAAATTACGGAACAAGTCAGTTATACTTGTGACACCACTGTGACACAACATATACATATATATATATATATATATATATCTTTGCAACCATGGCAGAAGCAAAAGTCGAACCTGCTTCACGCTCACTTTGTTTACAAATACTCATCCTTATTAAACTCTGCTGTTTTTTCAAATTTTCGAGTTCTGTCGAAAATCTTGCCAACTGCTTGCTGGCCGACGTGGTGTACAAACCGTTCGAATTATGACTGCATCGCTTCGCTAGAAGGTTAGCTTCGTGCTGACAATTTCCTCATTTGCCATATTGTTATCTCGTTTTTGCTCGAAGCATCTTTGAAAATCTTCACGTTCTAGCCCACTAGCGATTTTGGCCACAATAAGGTGCTCATTGGGCAAAAAAGTCAGCATATCGGCGGGCGCCTCCAGATTGTAGAATAGCATTCTCAGATGCTGAGGTGTTGGAGTGCCATTATTTTAATTTGAGAGCTGGAACTCAGATTGTGCGGATAACTGATTTACGCCCAAACAGTGGTACGTTTTTTCTTTACTTTAGCAGCGATCCGAACAGATCCGATGCAACAAAGGGGGCAGCAGCTTTTCGCCTCGTCTTTTTTGCAATCTCTGTACAATACATAAGCCAAAAGAGCGATTATGCAAATATGTAGGTAGAGCCTTCAAAGGTCTTCATGCTAGAGCCAATATGCAAGCAGTATTCGAAGAGGCGTACTCAAACAAATGGCACTTTTTCGTTCCTACTGATCCCTTTCATCACTCGCCGTCATCTCATCGCTTGCAGCACCACTACGCTTTGCAATGCAGTTCATGCAAATGCTGCTCATCACATTTTGCTGAGAAAGAGGAGATGGGACGAACAATGCTTTGTTTATGGCAAGCAGTAATTCGTCGAGTGGTACCGCTTCACATTTTCACAAATGTGAAGCCTATATGCAGCAGCCATTTAAATGTTTCGATATTCATTACTAGCACTTCTGCCTACATTAAGTGAGACGTATGAGAGATCTGATCAACAAACGCATTTTCTTGAAGGGAATTGTTTAGTGCGGCACTAATCAAAGCATCATTGTGCTATCTAGTCTTAATTCATTAATGCGGAGGTTGGCTCTTGGCTCTTGTTTGCAGTGGTCAAGTTTGTTCCTTCCCCCCCCCCCCCTTCTTTTTTATGTTGGATGGAAATGCGGGACTTTTTGGATCTGGACGTTAGCGAAGCAGCTATTGGAAAGATATTTGTTCGTAAAAGGCTCTTCTTAAAGCAATGACTTCTCTAGAAAGGATAATCCTCTAGAGATGCTGGAGAAAGAATTCCGGAAATGAAGCTGCGTTTCAATGCTTGTGAAAAGCGCAGGAAGGCGCCTGCACGATGAGCGCTTTTACATGCCACTTACTGATCAGCCGTGCTCACTAGCCACCGACAACGAGCAAAATCTGCGAAGTAATGTTTTCGTATATACAAATCTTATACGCCCTCACAAATCCTCTATATGCGATCAGATTCTCTGTGAACCGGTCAGCATCAGATAAGAACTCCGTGGTGTGAAATGGATGCAAGCGTATGTCACCCTCGAATGTCTAGGACTTCTTTCAGAGGTGGTGTATCAACGTGGGTTATTGGCAAAGGAGCCGTTCGTATACGTTATAGTTGCCATGTTCCACTTCTGTGGTTTAACTTGCGAGTGAGTGGAGTTAACATATCAGCGCCTCAAAAATAACACTTAAGAATTTATGGTTCATAGTGGCCGTTCATATCTTTGGCAACAATTGGTGCCTTATTTGCTTTGACGACAGCAGCGATAGAGGGTAATTGCTGCTTGGCAGGACGTTTGCCAACCAAAGCCTTTTTTGCCCGAATTTGCACAGGTTTATTGCAAAGAGTTCTTTTGCAGTATTTGCAATTAGATGCAAGGCCGTAGTGCAATTAATGCTGATGGTGAAAGGCGTGAGTGACAAGCGAAGCGTCGAAACAAACATGCAGCTGGATTGAAAAGCACATACCACAGTCTTTTTCTAACGTGTGGGCAAATGCGAATGGGAGCCGCCACAAAGCAAACATAACAGCTTACTCGGCGTAGCAGTGCGAATAATGTACTAAGGTTGCCTTATCGATTAGCAAGAGTCTAACTATTGTTGGGAGATACAGCAGTATAGAACATTGTTATCGGGAGGGCATGCGACCAGTCATCGTCCGTCTCAAAGCCTATGCAGTGATCATATTGAGAGATTGCTATGACCCACGCAAAACTGTTGCTGAAATATGTTGCAAGCTTGTCTAAAGTCGTGTCACATTCGAAACTTGCCGGCTCATTTTATAGTTTCGATAGCGAGCTCCCCTCCAGGCATGTCAATGAAAACACTGCGCAGAGCATAATAAAGCAGATGTTATCTGCGCTAGTTGACATGTGTAAAAGTTCTCTTATTCCTCTTCCGAATGTCACACTTATTTTGAGGGCAGTCAGCTCAATACAAGGAAACAATCGTTATGTTTTTGCTGGTAAACATGTGAAAGAAGCTTCTACATATTATCTTTGTCGAATTTTCATGTTATATTTCAGTCTGTCCTTGTGACAGGAAACTCTAGTTTTGTAGAGAAGTGAACAGGGAAGAAATGTGTACGCAAAGAATATGTCATTCATGATCGAAAACATCTCATCTTTCGAACATTCAAAAGTTATTTGAATTCCATTTACTTCACATCAGTTCCTTTGGGTTCACCTCGTTTCAATTCGTTCATTTCAGTTTGCTTTAGCCTAACTCATTCCGTTTCAGTTCCCCTCATTTTAATTCATTTCCAAAATGAAGCGGCTTCACACAGGAAATGTATTTACAGAAACTGCTCCACATAAAACTTCATTCCGATCCTATATTATAGTCACGTCGTTCGCTTCCGAAAGATGAATGGTGTTGTCATTAAAATTTTCAAGTAGGACATGGCAGTAAGGCAGCTCACAGGCATGGAGAAACATCATGCCTATATGAATGAATTGAACTCCGTTTTCTTTTCTTTCATAAAGGTAATGTTGTTTTGTTCCGAGATTTCGTGGAATTCACTCGAGTAGATGAGATCGGTTAAGTGAAGAAGTCAAGTGAAAGAGAGGCACTCAACAAGCTCTTCAAGTTTTGAAAATCTCAAATCACTTAAATGTCAATGCATTTCTCATTCTAATTCTGCACATCCTCCATCCTTCTTCGATCCCAAGATCGAATGTACTTTTCCGACTGCTGCTGATTCAGTGATAATAAAATCACGAAGAGCGGAAAATAAACAGTGAAAAAAAGATGTAATGGGAGATAATAGAGTGAGGGAAATCGCGTTAACGTAACTTTTAAAGGGGGGCAGAAGTGAGATTAACAAAGAAAAATTGAAATTTTATGGAACTGTGTTTTGGTATTTTTGGGGAATCTCAATGTTTTCGAGTAACTATCCTTCAAAGCAATTAGAAAGGCGTTCTGATTTGTTTTCTTAACTTCACTAATGGGTCTGACTGATCGAGCGGCGAATCAAATAATGCATTTCCTTTTACTGATTCTGTCACATGCACGCATTCTTATCAAGAAGGCAGTCTTCCTGTGATGCGAGCAAACCGTTTTTTCGAAAAATTGTGATTTGAGGAGTAAAAATTCTTCCCATTCCACGCCTAATGAATCAAATCGAACAAAAAGCAATAAGAGGCGAGTTGAGTGACTAATGTCATAGTTGTAACATTTGCGAATAAATGAGTTGAAGCAGTGGTTCAAACGCGGAACTGATCGACGTATATTAATATCCTACTGTTGCACTTAATCAAAACATTTCAAAAGAACATCGAAAATGACTGCCTTCCTCAAAATATGTGCGCGCGCGCTTATATATTGGAAAGTTGACGTTCAGTTGCTTCCATATGTGAACACTTTTTGCTTAGACGTCACGGGAGTGGAATCTACTTGAAATTCAATGCTAAATGCGGTCACATCAATCCATCGATTCACTTTGCACTAATAACCACATCGGGAGCGAATATAGAAATTTCGGACGTCAGAGGATTGTTCTATGTCACAAGCTACGACTGTTTATGACTACCACAGAAGGGTCACAGAGAGGCCGGCTCTAAATGCGCTTCTTACGCACCCAGTTACCCAACAAACCAGCTTTACAAGTTACCAGGAATCTGTGGTTCTGAAAAACCAACCCAACAAATACTAAATATAGAAAAAAACATACTCGGCTCGCTCGCGGTAGTTTTCTATCAGATTTTTTCGTTGCTGAGCAGGCGTGAAATGTAAAATAAATAGGTCGATGCAAAACGCCTGCGGCTTTCTCACCTGGCTTGAAATTGCAACTACTTCGAACTTGATGTATCGAAGTGAATAATGATATACAAGGTTATCTTATGGCGGTCGTGCATCCGTCAGGCTCATTTCGAGCTTTGATGGTTCTCGACTTGAAACTACTGTGCAAACAAAACGGCTGGTACATGCACGCTGAGATGACGCTGATATTAGCGGGACGAATGAGAGATAAATTTGTAATGTAGTAATGGGAACGAGCAATATTTGAGCAGTCGCAATTTCTGGGCGAACTGTCCGCTAGTTCTTGAGGAAGTGCAACACGTAATGAATTGCTCGCTTGATTTGTTTAAAATGTTTATATGGATCGAGCTATCATCAAGCATTGTGGACTTATTTGAATTATTTTGACTGGAACATCTGATGGGAGAAGCTGGAGGGCCACTGCAATAGAAAGATGACTCTAACTGTGTCCCTTTCACGAGCGTACTTGAGAACCTAACTGAGTCCTCTTCTTCAACTTCGGGAGAAGAGAGCATTTTCCTTATGTGAGGTCAGCCGATTAAATGAGAAGTGAAAAGTGAAGAGCGATCGTAGCGCTGTGGACTCGCAACGTTTTTGTCGTTATTCATGAGCAGCGCTCCACGATTCTCTACAACACATTCTGATCCAGAGAGAATTGTGCTCTCAGCTGTTGTTATATCCAAACTAACCACCTACAGTCTGATTGCATAAATACCGTTTCGAGTGAATATCAAGAGAGTTTTTAAGCAGATTGCAATGTATTAGAGCATAACTGATTTAACATAGTGCACTCAATAATCCTCAACGATCATCAGATGTAAAGGAATTGATGGTGGTATACTGCAGCGATCGAAGCAGTTCCAAGCAGGGTCCGCAGCATCGAATGCCTCGTTCAGTCAACTTGGACGATCTTCAGATAACACCGAACAGATCAGCAAAGATGAAATAGAAAAGTGGAAACAACAGGTCAGCCATACAAATCTTTGGGAATGACCTTCAATGTCCGTACTTGTAAAACTTTTGATGTCGTAAATGCATTCGTACAGAAGCAGCTCACTCATAGTGAAATACCTGTAAAGTAGTGAAACAGTGAAAGTGAATTTCAGAGCTGCTGAATGTGACAGCTATGCATTCACAGCTTCACTGTTTTTGACTAAATTTGTGAGATTGTTTTCTCCTACGGACTGAAAGCAATAGTGTGTTCATTACATCTTTGAGAACCCTAATTATAACAAAAGCAGGTGACAGTCAACACCAACGAGCCTGCACAAAAATGGAACGAGTTTGACAGATGATATACCAGCAGCGTCTAAATTCCCGAAAACTTGTCTTAAAATGTGTCCTTCTTTCTAAAAAGCTTTCGTGCTGTCGTTATATAATACGACTCTGATGTGACTGCGTGCTGGTAGAGACGTCTCACTTGATGCAGCCATTCCTTTAATATGTCGTGTGCTCTAATACAACACTTGCATTTTGCACTTTCCCAATTTCGCTAGGAGGATATTGTCTTGGAGGTGCTGTCTTATCCTTTTCTTCAATCCTAGGAGGGTGAGACTTCTCTCCAATAGTGAATAAAAAATTGATCAAATTAAACTTACAAATTTCGTCGTCTTTCTCCGCAGGAAGCCTTCAAGTTTAATTTCATTCATTTCTGATATTTATGTGTCTAACGTTTCTTCACTTATTCATCGCCAACCAATATTGCTGTAAAGACATCTACATAAAGATGCGTCGTGCAGAATGGGTGGAATTGTGCAGTCTGCATAGCTGAATGTCTAAAATGATCGTAGATTTTCGTTTGGAGGAAGGGAAGGGAGGCAAAGGGGGAAGGGCACCTTGGAGCCGAACTTAAATTGCAACGAAAGCACGCATTATACAATTCTCACAAATTTCCCTTCTTTTGTATGCAGCAAATCGCACATTTCTACGGGACCCATTCAACGCAAAAGTAGTTTATAACGAGCTCACAGCATAGTAGAAACTACAAACGTTATAACAACACACTGAGAATGCACTATGTAACAAACAACTAAACAGTTTTGCAGTAACGCATAATGCATTAAGGTGGTCGCGTAGCTAAGGATTTAGAGCTGAACAAATTAACAAGCAAATTTACAGGTGCTTGCTGCTAGTCGGCCAACGAATCCTTGGTGCGAGCATCAGAGACAGTCACCGTCGATTTCTGCTGAATATGCACGTCTATCTGATGTCCGCTGCAACGTTTCAGAATCCAGTTGTTATTCGCCATCAAGATATTGGCCAATAAACGTCGCCGCGATCTCGGGTGAGAATATAGTCTTTAGTGCAACTAATGCGACGAAGTCACACCGGACCGTTAAGGCGTCTTCTCTGAGCCCTTTGAGTCCGGCCAGCAACAATACCGAGACGTCGATCTCATCGCTTTCCACCGGATCCTGTGGGGTAAGCTCCATATTAATTCTTTTGTGCTGCCGAACTGAGGCACTTTCGCATTAGCATGCATTGCTTGAAGGCGCTGGAAACTGAGATCTATTTTTCTAGCATGCTGACCTGTGAACCTGTCTCTTGAATCAACTGTGTAGTAGCATGCAAATATAAGCACCTCCGAGTCAGCTTGTTCATCCTAAAAATTTCTTTCTCAGGCATTATCCAAATTCGAAGTTGTTTTAGCAGCGTAAGACTCGTTCCTAACAACGAAATATAGCCATCGAGCCAAACTCGTTTAAAGCTAAAAACATGTCAGTGATTTTCCTCGCAAAGTATTCCCTCTCCAGTGCGATATGTATGCTATGGGAGCTTTCGGCACCAAAGGCGAAGCTTGTCGTTTCATAAATACGGCTGCCTATTGCACGGTATCATTCTTTTGCAACTTCACTTCTGCGTTCCTGCATGAGTCAATATACATCCTTGCTTTTTTATTTACCATCTTACACCTTTGGAGCTCCATTTCATATTTTTCGACCTTTTATAAATTTGGTTTGTGAAAACTCGTTATGGCGCTGTTTCGTCTGAGGCTCTTCTTCCTGCAATTTCAGTTGGAGAATAAGCCAGACTCGAATATTACGAGCTACTTTTTTATGACTTCTTCCCGCGAGCCGCAAAGTTTTTTTCTTGTTGTAACTCGTATAAGTTGAATAGGTTGCAGCCGGATAGCTTTTGAGAAGCACATTGGTGTAATGTTGGGTTTATGATATTTGCTTAAAGGCATACGCAAAAACACATGAATATCACGGTTAGAAGGCGATCTACTTTCGAAGCCCTCGAAGTTAATGTGCAGCCTTTAAAGGACAGTTTTGCACAATAGAATAGCAATATCGCTCACTCAAGTGCAAGAAGACGGTTTCAATTCCCCTTATTCCCCTGGCCCCGGTTCGAACGATTTCTACAGGCCCAAGAATTAGCATACATGTCTACCTCCACATTCTGTTCTATCACAGCACCTTTCTACTCTTGTAGGTACCAGCTTTGACATATCAAACCGACCCGTTTCCTTAGAGCATCTGTTCGCCGATGATTCGTTGCAGCCCCTCAAAGTGCTGTCCAACTCTGTTTTGCACGTGTGATTTTATTTTCTTTCTACTATATACCTTGGGAAATTTAGTTTGTAAAAGTGCAATAGGGCGATACTGTATTTGTGCGTATGTATACATGTGCTTGTGTCCGTCTAGTTAGTTACTTCTACGTGAGAATCATCAAAGGTAGTGCTATGAAATTTGGTTGATATGATGTACACCGCTGCTCAGCTCGATTCATGAACTTCGCTGCTAAAAAATTTCAGCATCTTTTGCTTTAGTCCAATTTCCACTTTTACTGTTTGGCTGGCAGAAAAACGGATCATTTTATCAGGTTTTTGTGGAAACATGCACATCCCTCGAATAATGAATTCATCTTTCCGCATTTGTATTCTCATGAGTAACGTGCGGAAGTGCTCAATGAAGCGAGTGAGATGCAATCGTGCTATATCCTTTTATGGCCGTTTTCCACTTTTTTGTATTTCATAGGCTCAACGGTGTGCTTCTTCCGGTCGAAATGTGCATAAGGTGTAACGATCATACAGATGGCAGCGAACGTGAGTGGAGATTCACACATCTGTGGATTTTTTACAGGCGACTTTGTGGGAGAAAAATGCGGCCCACGGTGCCATATACCACGCAACCCTATATAACGTTGACGACTATATATCGCCTAAGTCTCCCACAAAGAATTATTACCACAGTGGAGCGCAAGTGAGGATACCTGCGAACAAACTAGTTCGTTATTTTCTTATATCGGGAGAGGGTCGCTGATTGTGCGAACATCCGTCATTCGTCACTGCAGACGTAAAAGTAGTCAGGAAGTTTCCAATGATGCAAACAGCGCCAACATTGTTGGCCTCTGCAGCCTCCGCTTATGGATATTTATTCAGTTTTCATCCCCCTTCTTCAATCATTTGCCTCACACGATTGAACCCTCAGCTCTCCAATTTATTGCCCGTAATTCAATGTTATGCATGGCCTCCATCAGCGTCATCTAGGCGAAGTGAATGGCAGACAAAGTTTCATCACCACCCACTACTACAAGCATCTTTCTCAATGATAAAGTATATTGAAGTTTCATTCCCTGCAGTTTTACCTGCAACTGTTTAACTCCGCCTTCCAACTTCAGTGGTGAGTATCAACTAGGTTATCGTTTAATTGTTAAAAAGCATGAACACCTCTTTTGCAGCATTCGGTGAATTCGACAGACAAGGATTGGAAGCAGTCAAGTGTGGAAGCTCACATCGACAAAACTAACCTCCTTCGTTACAATTCCACCTCTGTCGTCAAGGCTATTGATGGACAAGTAACACGCGTCATTACGAATAAAACTGCGACGAAATCTGCTGCTCGAAATGGATCATGCGATGGTGATTTCTTAGCTTGTATTGACCCTCGTTTAGGATGCTGCTGCCTTAAGCACTCTCCACACCTATCAGATGAATCAAATTCGAAAAGTCGAAGAACTCATCGCGGAATTACCAATCACCTCATTTGTGTCTCTCTTCTCGTTTAACTAAATTATGTAAAGGTGCGATAGCGATCTCGATGTGTCTGCATGCACAACTATTGACATCTAATTCTCGATTATCGTTGCAACGGTTTGCCTCGAGTGCTTGACAGAGTATCTTGAAAAGTGCTTAGCTTAAAAAGATGATGAATTAAACCTGCATAAAGCTTAGTATGCAGTGTTAAAAGATCTCCTATGGGTTTTCGATGAAATAACAGTGAATTTACTCAGAGAGAAAGCTGTTAAACGGTTGTTTAACATGCGCTGTCGAAGTAAGTAGTTTTTGGTCATAGCAGTATGTTGTAAACATTGTGTGGTTTGTACCACCCGCTGCTTGTGATGCATTAATGATGCACAATGTGTTCAGGTCTATAGTTGGGCAGTCAAAGGAAGTCACGATATGAAATTGTTTCAGGAACAAAGGAACAACTGAGGCTACAGTCAAATGGGATTACGGCCCATCCTGTCGAGACAACAGTGCGTCAAGCGCAAATAGCACCGATGCAACAGGTTAGTCCTCACTGGAGGCGGAAATCTGCCAATACAGCACACAACCCAGAAGATGCCATCTCTGAGCAGCACAGGAAATACGACGAAATGACCGAGGAGATTCAGCGACAGCTCAACCGAAACCAATCTGCTTTAGGTATTTATAGACCTTAACTGCTTTATCATCTCAACTTATGCTTTCAAAATTCATCAGTTTCACTCGTGTCTCACGCAGTTGCAGATTTCAATGCGGAGCTTATTTCTGCTTAATTCTTCCGATATATTCCTTGAGATAGGGAGTAACGATACAACATCTACTAAGGTCAAGTGAAAGAACACTTGTGCTAAGTTGCAACATTTGTCGGTTTCCTCTTCTACACTTCCACTCCCTCAGTCGAAATTGACCAAATTTCTGGGGCCTCCGAGGATGCGTTATGGCACCTTCCACATTAATGATCCCAAACACCTCACATTCAGCAAAAGCTTGGCCGAAATCTTCTGGAGCCTCTAAGCACAAATACGCCTTCTTTCTTCCCCCTCTTCTTGTCAGTTCCGGAGCCGTTAATGTGCAATGCTGTTTTGTTTTGAAGTTTACCGTTTCCGGTGCCCTTGAGTTGAAGTTAGCACAGCAGGTGACTCCCAAAGTTCGCTAGGCGTGTGCTAAACGAAGTCACCTTTTCTGAATTGGGGGCGCGCAGCCTCTGAGAGTGGGTGATCATTGACTGATCTCTCATCTCCTGCCTTATTCGCTCTTCGTCGTTTTTCAGTTCAGTATTATATCATTTGCGCGGCAGAGGTTTGCATCAAAAACCAGTAATCATTCTCGGTAAAAACTGCACTGGAACGCATAACTAAGACAAGTCGTAACTTTGAGCTATTATAATTAAAATAATATTATGATTAGACATGAGCTCTAATATAATATTATAATTAAAGCTATAATATTATAATATTATAAAGCTTCGGGCCTGCTCGCCTGGCCAGCGGGGTGGCGTCACTTATTGGCTACAACAATGCAAAACCACGGGTCTCAGTACCCTAATGGAAGCGCATTGTGACCGGCAGCGTCATCGACGCTCGATAGTTCGGTCAATCAAATGATCAAGTGATTATAAAGCTTTGAGCTGTAATATTATAATTAAAACATTTGAATGCTTCTCTTTCTGGCCATCCTCATTTTCATTGTCAGAAGTCTTTGAAGTACATTTAATCCGCCCGACAAAATCAGAGGCCCGAAATGATGGCATTACGGCATTTCTGTCCAAGCCCACTTGTCTTCCTTGAGCTCAGTTCTTTGTGTGTGCCTTTAGCCATTTGCTTTCGTGTCAGAGCAAGATTGTAGCCATATTTATGGCCAGGGCATATCGAAAGGACCAGCGAGAAATTCCTCACTATAAGATCTGAATGAAAATCATTGGAGGTGCTCCCTCGATGATTCATAAAATCGAAACCAACCGATTTCTGATCATGCTGTTTTTAAGGTCAACGGTCTATACTCCAAGCGATTAGATTTCCTAGCCACCAGTACGTCCGATAGTGAGAAAGCGGAATTTCACATGGTGCCCGCTTTCTTTCATGTCTCGTTAGCCAAACATTAGCCATTGATGGTTTTCGTTTTAGGAGTGTGCGGCATTTGTGGAAATGCAGTGAGTGACGAATCTGAGGTGACCTGCGCCCTCGGACGACTCTACCACCAAAAATGTTTTGTTTGTGATTTGTGTGGAAGGAAACTATGCGGAAAGAAATTCTACAAGGTGATTCAAACGATTTAATAAAACCGATGGATTCATTTTCTTCCAGAAATATCTAATGAATAGATGATCGAACTCATCAAAACTTTTTTCCATTTGAAAGAATTTTATTGAAAAGATAATTGATATAATCCTTCACCTATGCTGATTAACCGTTCGCATAACTGACTTGATGAAATATCCCGTCTTATTAATAATTCACTTCATAACTGATGAATTTAGACGAGAGGGAAAACATATTGTGAAGAGGATTACCTATATTCGGGAATGCATGAAACCGCCGAACGGTGCGCAACGTGTTCACATCTCATCGTCGATATGGTAATTCTTGCAGAAACATTTTTCAGTCGTTTCTTGATTAAACATTTTTTATAAATTCAGTCATTTTCTTCACGTAAAAATAGCGACAGCTGTAAGGTGAAGTATGCCGCATCCCCCTAACTACGATCCATGAGATTACGGACTTATTTTCGAGAAATCAATCGCAGATTAAGTGGTTTTTGTGATTGCCACGAGCAACATCTAGCGAGATCATAATGTATGAAAAGTCGTGAAGTGTACCGTTGCTGCTTTCTTCACCTACTTTCTTTGGCATTAGGAAAGTATACCAGCAACATGCCTTTTATATTGAAATACCTTCACTTGATCGTTCGACAAATGCCTTAGTGACCATCTTGAGGAAGGAAAAATATTTAGAATACTGAAAAATCTTTCAAGAAATTTCGCCATCCTTGGCCAAAAAGCATACTAATTTGAGGTGTTGCAAGCGTTGGGCAAGTCTTACCATCCACGTTGCTTCCGGTGCGAAAAGTGCAACACATGTCTCGATGGGATTCCCTTTGCACTGGATGCCGAAGGAAATGTATATTGTATGGATGATTACCACACGATGTTCGCACCAAAGTGTGCTGCGTGTCACAAACCTATTATGCCGTCAACGGTAAAACTTTTCTTTTTCGCACCGTTTTTGAAGATGAGTAAACCGCGTATAGGCATCATTCCTCCTCTAGTCTAATCATGTGGTCTGAATATCGTCGAAACATCAATGGCACGCTGGGCGCATTTCATGAATATTGCATTCTGCAGCTTATGTCACGAAATTGGTGCATTGTGGACAGTTGTTTCAACATATGATCCAAATATGATGGTTGCATGATGAAAAAGTGCACCACTGTAGACGATACAATTTCGAATACTCTGAACGGTACACCACACGCAGCACAAAATACTGTGTTCCACTGATGTGTCTCCCATCGACACAGCTTACTGACGCGAACAATACGGAGTTTATGGTTCAAATGACAGAACAGGAAATGTCATTCCTGGTTTTGAGATGTGTTATTCTAGAGGACAAACCTGTATGCACACGCTCAGCAATTGATCCACATGAATTCGCGTAAACCAGCACGCCTCAGTGTGCTGTTTCTTTGCGAATCACTGTGATTCCAATAAAAAGTATTACGCCTACATTTACCAGCCCTGCACTCTGCTTAATCGAACAAAATCGAGATTTGCCTTATGCTTCTGCTGTACCGCTGACCGCTCAGCGCCTGCGTGTTGTCTTTCTATACATAGAAATAATGAAATTGCGCGAGAAAGAACGAACGATTACACTGACACGTTAACAGCATTCTTTGTCGAAGATTCATTCGAAGCTGATGTTCGAAAGTGGCCTTTCAGTTCATATTCCTGAAATAAATTCTTGGAGAAATGTGGAATCGAGTGAGCGGTCATTTGCGCCACAACAGATGTTTTGAAGTTCGCACAATAACCTATCTGTCGGTCGCTTTATGTAATGCGCGTTCGCTTCCCGTGAGCGACGATGTGGCACTCACTGTTGTGTTTGTAACTTCAAACTCACCATGCAGTGTCGTTGGAGCGGCCACACTGATCCACCATGCATAAACCGAGCAGTGGTTGAATAGCTGCCGGGTAAATTATTGGATATGCAAAGATGCTATGGAACCATCGACCTGCTGCTTGCGGGACCGGTTCCCGAGCACAAATGTTGATCTTTACACCGCTGGCAGAGTTACGATGCCGTGCATTCGCTGAACACTGCCGTTCACTTTTTTCTTTCATCTTCTATTTATAACACTTCGACTGCGCAGTAGAGATCGTAATAGTAAGGATTTAGTAAAGGCTGGAGGAAATTACAGTAATATTTTGTGCGTCCTCTTGAAAAATACCTAATTCAGGAATGTGGCGAGACGGTTCGTGTGGTTGCGATAAATAAGGATTACCATATCGAATGCTACATCTGTGAGGTAAACGAACAGTTCAGTTTAAGAATATCTAGCACGTGCATTCAAATACATCGCTTACAGCTCCTCACATTTGCATTCCTTCTGTGTTTTTCCCACGGTGTCTGCTTCAAGTGATTACGAACAAACACCCATAACCGTTCTCTTCGCCTTCAGTATCGAAGAACAGTGCTCTGTACATTCAGTGACACTTCTTCCCTAAATCGCCACCGCACCACACTGCTGGTTTATTATTACCCGTCTTATGCTGCATAGTTGAGGTCAAGTAAAAACCACCAAATCCTGCTACGTGGCTTCACAAGTCAGTATAATTCTCGATAGGCGTACTTATACCTTCATTTAACCACTTCCTTCCCAAGGTATACGTTTAACAGATTAATACACTGAAGCATCATTTCGTCAGCTAAGTAGCAGAACTACGAATTATGAACAAATCTTCCCAGTTTATAAGCGTTGCCTCGCAGCACTTATTGTTCGCTCAGTCGTGTATGTTCCACTGATCGTGCGTATTGTGCAACCTCTGCTGTTATATTTGACAGGCTGCATAAAAGGGCTAAAAGTTTTGGAAATTTCCATTCGGTGTAATGAAACCTGGCGGTCGTATTTTGTATCTATGGCATAAGATACAAAAATGAAAAATTCGGCACTTTTTTCTTAAGGGCCTGAAATCTAAAAAAAAAGATATTTCCGACCTATCGAGCATCATGGGTTACATATGGACTTCAGTTTTTCTCATGGGAATTCAAATTGCTCTTTCAGGGTTGTGGAATGCAGCTAACGGACGAGCCAGAAAAACGCTGCTACCCGCTCAATGCACACCTTCTCTGCAAGAAATGTCATCTTATTTGGGCACGAACTGGTGGTGACGAACAGCCAATAACTGATTTGTAATGTGCTATTATGTCCTCCAACGGGAATTTTCTAAGAAGATGTTAAACTTGCAACGACTGTAAAGTGCCGATTTGGAGTGGCACTTATTTGCCTTTGCCTAAGTTCAATTTCCTGTTTGGGTTAACTGAGGGGGAGCTTAACTTTCAAACACGCTAATTTGCTGCCATCAAAGTTGCGGTAAAGCCCCTTTATTTCCGGTCTCCTCTTTTAATATGGGTCGCTTTGTTCAGGATTGTAAAGGTGTTATAAATGCGTGAGGTGCTATTGGGTGATATATTTGTTGAAAGTCGATCATATTTTTTAAAAATACTTTCCCATTACCAATACCTTAGGAAATATGAAAGAGGAGAAACGAAAGAAGCAAAGCGAATGTGCAAATAACAATGTACATCGGCTTTATGGTCTCTTCTTAAATGATCTCCGTTAAGTCAAGCTGTCACAGCTTTTCGAGACTGAAATTACTGGAACCATTTCTTGAGGCATTCAGGAACTCCCCTCAACCATAGATGGCCTGAAGATGCAGAGATTAACGTGATAGCGATATGTAGAGAGGCAAGAAGCGAGGAGATGGTTTAGATGAATGTGACCACCAGGGAGGTCAAATGCGGTGCTCAACTGCTCACTGCTTCCAGCATTTTTTGCTCCTTTTTTCCTCTTTTCTACCAATATGACTTAACTTGGTATGGCCCGCTTAGTTAATGTGCTTTCATGGGCTTCTTTCTTGAAGCAAATTCCAGTTTTTCTGCAGCCACTGTATATATTCATCACTGCCTTTCTTAATGCAATTCCTCTGCCCATCAACAATCCACTGCGTTAATCCTACGCACAGTTAAATAATTTAACTGACGAGTCAATGTGAATTTACTTCCTTTTTTCTCGACTCTTAATGTCAACCGATACGATGCGTCCACACTTCGCCGTTTTAAATCAGCAGCGATGGGTGTTGTCGAATTGTGCAGATACCACAATAATATTTGTGCTAAGTACTCAGTCCACTGGCAATGTGTGAATGCTGCTTCTATCTTGCCTTCACTTTGTTCTCCCTTAAATTCACCCTTAAATTTTGTCGAGGTCAGGTAACTTAAAAACCTGAATGACGTCATCCCTCCATGACGTCACTGTCGTACCGTATGATATCAATGGTATGCGTGTTCATCCCAGTGCCACCCCTTCGCACACAGTTTTAATGTTGATGATGAAAAATTCTGTAAAAATTGTTCCTTTATCACCGTTAATGAAGCCGCTTTAGAAGCGTGTTAGTTACAACACTTATCACGAGATCAAGTGCAACATAGGATTGATAGCATCTTCGGTCGTAACAAAGAGACGTGAAATTAAATGAAGTGTGGCCTAACTTTCAGGAATAAATACTCAATAGTGGGGAAGANGGGGGGGGGGGGGGGGAGAATTGAAAGTTCGAAATATCGGATGCTTTTTAGGGCAGATAGATGGATGCTAGGAGCGAAAATCTCGAAAATGGCTTGGATTCCGAAAAGGTGGAACGAAGCTTTTTAAATATGAACCGAACCCTTAACATTAAAAGAATCGTTACCATGGCTAATGCCACTAAACGCTTAATGCATTTTTCTATATTGTTTATAATATCAGAAGGGGGAAGCTTTTATTCGAAACCCAGCGTTGAAACACAAATCAATTCTGTTCGATTCGCGGGTGATGTGCAATTACTATATGAGGAACAAGCTTCAAACGGAGTGAAAGTGATAGATTATATGGCCTTAGGCTTTGCTAAATCGGGAAGCACTTAGAAATGATATAGATGAAAATTAACTCTTCGAAAACAGTTGTTAGCAGCTATTGCCTATCCCGTCAAATGATTAATGTTAATTTAGATCTGGAATTAGTTACTAATGACAAAAGCATAAAGGCAGAAGATGATACAAGAAACATTGGTCTTTTCCTTGACCAGCAGCTGACCTATCGAAAGCGCTTTAACATCATATCAAAGCAGCCTTTACCATTTTCCGGCTATCGGACCTTTTTTTTTTCTGAGGAACAAGCCATAGTGCTCTTCAACAGCTTGGGGTTGACAAAGATAAGACTGTTTATCCCAGTGACAGTGATTGTGCATAAAAAAGACCTATTAATTATTCAACGACTACTAAACCATGACATTTGAGTAATCCTCCAGAGGAAAAAACGAGAGAATCGAGGACATCCAGGCAAAATATTACGGGAGTGAAATCAATCACTTTGCAAATATTGAGTTTCAAAAGCTGTCAAGTCAAGCTCATTCTTCAACAGTTCAATCACTGTAGCAACCAATGGTCGTACTAGAAGAAGGAACTGTACCTGCAAAGATTTACAAAACAAGTATGGGACAGAGATCAATAATTTCAGGCACGTTTAAAAATGCAGGAGATTGGGCTAATGGGCATTAATCTGAAGAAGCATCAAAAGAAGGTTTCTTTGGAAAAAGTCTTACAACTGATGTATTCCAAGCCTTTGGAATCGAGCCGACTATTAGGCTATATCAAAAAAGGTAGCTCAGCGATTAAATGTTTTTTTTTAAATGAATATGCGCTTTACGAGAAGCTTAGTTTGGATTTAAGCAAACAGCGTTCTTGACGGCCAACATTGATTGTGCTAACGTACGTGCCAGTTCCAGCCTGAGAAGCAAGCAGCCCTTCGCAATTCTTTCAGAAAGTTTTCTGAGAGGAGCATACAAAACTTAACTTTTAGTTCATCAGGAGTGATAAGTTCATCACTCCTAAGAAGTCCTAACTCTTCATTGTTGCGTCGAATTTTAATTCCTCCATTCATGTATTGGAGCAATGAGCAGTAGTTCACGGAATAAATCAACTACTTTTGCAATGTATGCTGAAAGAACTATGATCCTTCGAGCACTTTCATGTTACTCCAAAGGAAGGATCGCACCGTGGCTAGGCGCTGCAGAAGATTACACATAACACTATGTAAAACTCAACGTGTTTACGAGGTGCACCTCTTTGACAATGCACATAAACAGACCGTACAGCTGCTCCATTTTATGGACCCGTCAAAGTCGGCACTCCGTTCCAGCTGTACTTGCAGAACATTTATTCAGCATTGGTCACAACGAGCACCGGTTCGAAATGAATTCCAAACGGATGGTTCAGCAAGCGCAACATTTTGGGGAGCAATACGCAGTGAATACTAATGCCGAGATTCGTGCGGACTCACTTTACGACGATGTAGTAGTGAAACAGATCCCTTCCGTGCTTGTCGCTTGATTAAGATAAAGAGACCGTTGTTTTCAATGAAATTCTGAAATCTTCAGAGTCCATGTGATTATCACCTGAGAATGCGGAAAGTTAGAGCCGTTAGTAATCATAGAGGGGCGAAGCCACTTGCATGTGATTTCACAAGATTACTTCAATAATATGGAAGTCGTTATTAGCCTCGCTATAAACTGAAATGGGTTTCCAGATATCATTTGAACGAATCTTTTCTTTGAACGCTTCCTGCTCAAAGGCTCCATCTGAAGTATATAATGGTGGATCAATCGACAGTGCCGAAAATTCATTCGGTGGGAATGAGTATTTTTTCATGAGGAATGACGCGGTCAAGAACCTCATCTATGCTAAAGAAAACAACTGGCCCCTTGCTTAGTCTGCGCTCTTCGATGTCCCATACTTCGGCTAGTGTGAAGCTGAAAACGTCCGGTCGACCGATGCGACCATCTCTTGCACTGTCTCGATCATTGCTATCGTGTTCTACTGAAGCGCTTCTTTGTGTTGAACTCGGATATATCGCACATTCTCTCACGTACTAATTTCATTTCCTAGCGTATCAAAGCCGAATGTTGGCCTGCACCTCGCTCGATAGCTCAGCCCTCCAACTACGTAGGAATGAGTTTGTTCAGATCTCAATCTACATCTCGAACTTCTGTAGCTGAATACAGTCATGGCTGTGAAATCCGTCTTTTGAAGCGCACGAGAATCCGCTTTCGATTTAACTGTACGTATCAAAGTGGTTGAAATCGAGGGAGATCCACAAACATTATAGCAAGCAAGTCCTTGGCATTCATCTGTCACAACCCATATCGTGAACAAAGTCGTGCACTCCCACTTTTGAATTGCCTACATGTGGACAAACTTGCTCAGCATTTTTTCAATTTGCCTTTATTCATAGGTCTCGATCTCAACGTTGACACCAATATCAGGCAGGCACTGGCCGATCAGAACCGCTAATCACGTGCTTACCCATATGCCCCATTTATCATTTCATGCTTTTTGTGCGTTTTTATTCATTCGTAAATAAAGTGACTGCTCGGTTGAATAAACGAATGATAGTACGCTGCTGCCTTGAGACGTCATGACAAACTTGCCGAGCGACATATCTGTCGACAGTGCCTTTGGCTGCAATCCGCGAATCAAAATGGCACGACATTCTTGGAAAGTGAAAGTTTTGAAGCGTGTGAGAGAGCAAAGAATTCACTCTCTGGCATTTTTAAGAAAATACATTCCTTGATACAGCTGCTCACATATGTTTGCCACCCGATTCCTTATCACTCGCGAACTTGCTACAGCTTTCCAGATGCGTTTCAGCGCGAAGGACTCCAGAAAAGCGACCGCTCGTCACTCATTGTTTTCAAAAAGACCTCATGTATCTAGAACTTTGGTCGCAAACTT